>JASPKP010000059.1:30000-57500 GCA_030674155.1 Stramonita haemastoma | reverse complement strand
CTTTCTTTTAGATTTGGATGGAGAAATTTGGGTGCAAAGTAGATCTAATTTGCCACTTTCCACTACGCTTTACTCGTTAGTGGCTGCCGTGGTCCTACCTACTCAAAGGTAGATCCTAACTTGACTATCATGAAAACCACCAGAAAAATTGCCAAGAAGCTAAAAGTCATTCAAAATGTGCTCTAGAAAAAAGGGGTTGTTTGAAGTATGGCAATGGCCCATTTTATCTAAAACTGAGCACCCCGCGAATCGGCAGTGCTACAGTAAATGATTCACTGGGATTTGTACACCACATAAGCATTAAATGTTTTTGCAACATTTCGTGGGGAGAGCTTTAAACAAAAACGATATATTAAGCCGATGATGTGTCTAGGACTTAAAGACAAATTATCAAACAAGAGGGTATTGGTCTTTCTTGTAGTAGTGTTTTTTAATGCTGTTATTGGAATATTGGCAATTTTTACTCTCGAGAAAATTTTGGAATCATCAGAAGATAGAGTATTCTCTATGAGACTGTAACACTCCTGGAGATCTAATGGAATGAAAGACTGATAGTACTGTCAGAATTGTGAGCTGCTTTTCTGGCAGCTTCATCCACCCTTTCATTGGCATTGATCCCACAGTGTGCAGGTACCCAGAGGAATGTTACTAATAATCACATCTTTAACTGAAAAACATGCACAAGGTTTTTTATGTCAGTCCTCATTTCGCGTCTTGTCTTTTGACTTAGAGATCTAAGCGATATAACACCGATTTTGAATCTACATATAAAATATTTGACGGGCACTCATGGGCAGAGTAGACATGATTTAAAACCATGGGGATGGCTACGAGTTCAGCAGTAAAAATAGATACATGACTACCCAAGGCATAGTTATTGTTTTACACATGTTAGTGCAGGAATTACAACAGCAGCACCTGCTCTACGTCTTCCTCTTCGACAAAAAGATCCGTCTGTGAACATATGGAAATAGTTTTTATTGTGAATATTCGTATACTTTTCAACAAGTTTGGCCAATCTTTATATATATATTTTTTTTTATAAATCAAGGTTAGCCTGCCAGAACTGACTATCGGCCTCTTTTTCACTTTTTGGCAAATAGAGACTATTCATAGCATATTTTTTACTTCTACAAGAAGCAATGGGGCTGTGGTTGATTTTAAAGTAGTTATTCACAAAACCATACCGGTTTATCACAGTTCTCACCCATCCCAACCCTGCCAGAAATGACCAGAAAAGGATAGCCATTTCTCGCAGGGCAAGATCACTTCTCCTATTGATTCCGTTTACAGCCAGACCTAGCCACACAAGGAAGGCTGCTACTGGCAATGCAAGTTCATCTACTATTCTGATTTCACTTTCCTGCCCAATCTGTCCATCTGGGGATGGTCAAAGCAGGCAGAGGCAACGTGGCTACAGGCTACTTTGTTTTGACCCTGCATAAACCGGCCAGCTGTACATGGTTACATCTGGGTTTGGGGAAAGTGTGAGTTTCTGTAAATTCTACCCAGTTATCTAATAACAGAGGGATGTGGCAGCAACATCTGATTAATATGGGAACTATACAGGGAGACAGAAATTTCTAGACTTTCATTTCATCTGTGTCTCACAGAAAGAAGACTGCAAGTCAAGTTTAAAATTAAGGATTTTAAATACCGTAGTTTTTTTTTTTTAAAAAGTTTTTCATCATACAAGCAACAATGGAAATGTGCTAATAGTTGTCCTTAGAGTATGCACTGAATTGATGTCATTTAATTTGATGTCATTTAGGGCAAAATTAATTATTGGCTGATAATGTGATTATGTTGGAGATACTCAGAGAGTTAACAGTTTAGATAGAAGCCTTGTTGGCAAAGCTTCGTAATTTTTTCTTGTTTTAGTTTGAGTTGTTCAGTTTCCCTCCCTGATAAATGCATGGGTTTGCAACTGGGCTTAAGACTGACAAGGGACAGATAAAACAGAGGGGATAACGTGGGCTTCTTTCGGATTTTTTTAATTATCTAATGGGGGGGGGGGGGGGGGTCGGTAATTGTGTATCTTTGTTCGTTTTTTCTGTATCACATACAAAGATACTCAAAGGCACACACACACCACACACACACACACCACACACACACACACACACACACCACCTACACACGCGCGCGCGCGCCGCACACAACACACACACACACACAATTCTTCGCCAAGATGCAATATATAGTATAATACCAATAGACTTCAAGTTCTTAGCAAATATAGCATTGAGTATTCATAAAGGAGTAATGACGAAATCAAGGCAGCAGTGTGCCACAATTAAGAGAGGGGACATTTCACCAGCAAGTTTGGAGGAGCCAGAAACGTCTACTTTTGAAAACCAAGTGCTGACCAATCTGACAACAGTTGTTCAGCTTCTCACAGAAGAAAAGACTCCGCTACCAGGGACGGGACAACAGGGGATACTGACTATTCCACCTCAACAACTATCGACAATTAATTATGTCATAGAATTCAGGATCTGGTGGCTAGGCTGGCAAAAACCAGGGAGGAAACAATTATTCAAGTAAGTGTTTGTTGGGTAGCTACCCAGACAGACAGGAAGTAAGTCCCTCACCTTGCAACCTCCATCCTATGCAAAAATAACAAAATCACCTGCAACAAGTCAAGCTCTCCCATCCTTTTCACGCCCAAGTCCCAAAGGAAAGTCAAAACCTGTATGCATACAAAAGAAAAGCAACGTGCAGCAATGACGTTATCTCGAAACCCATCACTGTAGATGACGTCAAAAGCGTCAGTCACTTCCTCGTGTTCTATTTTTGCACCACTCAACATTGACAAAAGTAAATGGAAGATGTTTGGGGTATTCCTAGCGCTTTTCAGTCTCATAAAAGAAAACCTTTATGATTGCAGACTGCCAACAGCAGGTTGACACTATTGATCCAGAAGATGACGTTGACTGTGTAGTCGTACATACTGGCATCAACGACATAAAAGGGACTGATCCAAAAACTGCGTCAAAAGAATGGTAGCTGTTGTTAATCTATTAAAAACAAGCTTCCCAAAGCGAAAGTGGTGGTCAGCAGAATAGCTCCTGTCAATGATGCAGCTCCTGAGGTAGGAGAGAACTGCTCAATGCCTATTTGATTGCTGAGCTCCCACAACATCAGGTTTCTATTTTATCACATGAGAATTTGAATTCAGAAACAGTAGGCTCATGAGAGATGCCATCCATCCTATAGACAGAGGTACCAACATCCTTGCAGGAAACCTGGGAAGGCATGTCCACCACCTCTTTTGGGAGAGACCCCGGAGGAGACCTGGCAGGGAGTCTATCACAGGAAAGGAAGATCAGATAGAGTGCTCAGAAAAAAACAGTGGTATTTATTTTTATTTCTTTTTATTTTATTTATTCTTTTATATGAGGATAATGGAATAAGCACTCATGTGCATTTTTACATCCAGTTGCCGTGTGCATGCAGTTTGTAAATCTTGTCATCTGTTCCCACCGGCACACGATGGCTAGTCATACGAAAAGCGGAACTGGATTTAACGTGTGCTCAAGATGTTCTGCGTGAGTTCGCGATCGCGTGCGCGTGTGTTGTGTGTTGCTATTCTCTATAATTTATACTTTACAGTATTAATAGCTAACCCTTCCCTAAGAAAAGTTATAGCTATTGAAGTGCATCATAGCTACGTTTGGTTTCTTTTATATGCAAACGGAGGCAGAATGTGTGCGTGCGTGCGTGCGTGCGTGGTGTGTGGTGTGTGTGGTGTGTGTGTGTGTGTGTGTGTGTGTGTGTGTGTGTGTGTGTGTGTGGTGCAAGGAGGAGAGAGAGAGAGAGAGAGAGAGAGAGAGGAGAGAGAGAGAGAGAGGAGAGAGAGAGAGAGAGAGAGAGAGAGAGAGAGAGAGAGAGAGAAGAAGAGAGAGGGAAGAGAGAAGAGAGGCAAGACAGACGACAGAGAGAAGAATGAAGAAGAAGAGAGAGAGAGAGCAGAGAGAGAAGAGAAGAAGAGAAACGAACTCGAACTCGAATCATCTGATCTCGAACTCGAAATTTTTAATGAGGGTAATTGGATAAGCAGAGGCTTCTTTACACCAGGCCCTCATGGGGACAAAATGAAAGAAATATAATAAATCAATGAATCAACTAAAAAAAAGAATGTACGATACCAAGGAAATCAATCATTCATATTGCCATTCAATAACTGATAAATCAGGAAATCCATAAAAAGCATACATCAGTGAATCAATCAAACAATAAACAAGACCAATCAAACACGAACAACTACCCTCCCTAACACCCCCTTTGTAAACAAACAATTTTCCCCCAATGTCATGATAAGATACCACACACAACACACACACACACAACCGGAGAGAGAGAGAGAGAGAGAGAGAGAGAGAGAGAGGAGAGAGAGAGAGAGAGAGAGAGAGAGAGAGAGAGAAGGAGAGAGAGAGAGAGAGGAGAGAGAGAGAGAAATGTAGTGTGGGTGTGTGCGTGTGGGGTGTGTGGGGTGGTGGTGTGGTGTGTGTGTGTGTGTGTGTGTGTGTGTGTGTGTGTGTGTGTGGTATGGAGATCCAGCAGGTTATTCCAGATCATATCAACCATGGTCACACCATCAATATTAGTTGGACTCTTACTTCTACCCAAATGTTGTTTGGTGACTTTCTACATTCCATCATCATAGATTTTATTGAAGACTACTTTCTATTATTACTGTCAACGTTTTAATTTTTCGATGGAACTGCAGATCTATTTTAAGGAATTTACTGCAGTTTCAAAATCACTGATAATGAACCTAATTATTCCATCCTTGCACTACAGCCTTTATAAATGGGTTGCAAATAAGCTTCCTAACTAAAGAATGTTTGTCATCCACCTTTATATTCTTGTTCAAATAGATCTAGAAAAGTTAAAACTACAATAGGTCTAAATGTCCAAGCAGATCTAGATTAACACATCTGTGACTTTATCACAGATACCAGATAATAAAGATGAAGTACTTGCAACAGCAGCAACTGTTAAAATTATAAGCATACTTCTTTAAATCTAATGTCAGTGTACTAATCAAAGGGCCCAAAAGCAGAAAACACGTACTGGATAAAACATATGGATTTGTCAACCAGAAAATGGATAGTTCTAGATGATTTCAATGCACATGCACCTTTTAGGAAACAGGTTGTTCCAGCTTTTAACTTGTAATAGGCTAGTGGAAAATATTGTAGACTAAAAGCTGATTCTACTGAAGGATGGAAGTGTTACAAGATTACCTGATGTTGCCAATTATAAACCCACTTCTACTGATTTGTTCTTTGTTTCTCCGAAGCTAGGCATTAATGCGGTTTGACGTACTGATGAAGACACACTAGGAAGTGACCAACTTACGATTATCATTCAGTTGGATGAAGATGATTTTGATGAAGAAGCGAAACTAGAACATAGCCCTCCAAAATTCTTGTATAAATACGCCAAATGGGAGTTGTATCAATCAAGTTTGAGATGTATGGATCATAGTAAAAAGAAGATAAAGATATTGAGTTATTCTATAAAAACAATTCTGCAGCGCCATCATACAGGCAGCAGATAACTCAATACCTAGATGTAGAGTTACAAAATTAAAGAAAAAAGTTTACAATCCATGATGAAATAAGGATTGTCAGGAAGCAACAGTTCTGAAAAAGGCAACACTTTAAAATGGCTGAAAGGCAGATCTGAAAGAAAGTTTTCACATTATAAAACATGTTAATAAAGTATGGAAAAAGATTACAGAAATGAAAAATGAACACAGATAACCAACCTATACCATACAACTGACAAATAATCTTGTACCTTCTTCACTGGTTAAGCTGAAGCATTTCTGGAGGTGTTTTGTGAGAAAAATATGTCAAGTGTCCATTCCCCAGTTCAGAGTTTTAAAGACACATAAAAAAATAAAGACATATATAAAGATCCAGTCCCAAATCAGG
Source organism: Stramonita haemastoma (assembly GCA_030674155.1). Taxonomy (NCBI): domain Eukaryota; kingdom Metazoa; phylum Mollusca; class Gastropoda; order Neogastropoda; family Muricidae; genus Stramonita; species Stramonita haemastoma. The sequence goes on along the minus strand of JASPKP010000059.1, from coordinate 51,552 downwards.
AACATTACCTCGATTTTCCTTTTGCTTTTAATGAGTTTAACGAGGCTTCAAAACCCTTCTCCACTAATTACAATGCAGTTGACATTGATGGTATTTCCTGTAAGTTACTAATCCATTTACCTTTGAGTTGGAAGAAATTACTTCCTTCGTTTTACCAAAACTGTTATTGGTTAAATGGAGCTTTCCACTCCCTGTTATCTGGAAGAGGTCAGTCATAACACCTGTTCCAAAACAGGGTGAGCCAAGATCTTCAATTAGTAGTTATAGGCCAATATGCAATATCATTGACCTCAACAGATGGAAAAAGTTCTAGAAAAAAAACACATTGTGTATATACTTTATGATAATTTCACTGACACAAAGGAGTGTCAGGCTGAACTATTTCTAGGGGCTGAGTGGTCTCCACTCTGCACTCATAAAGACTCTGACATGAATTCACCACTGGATGATTCCCGACTTTTTTACAGTTTGGTTTCTATGATTCAGAGGTCACAATGACATATATATGTGTGTATCATCTCCCTTGATCACCAGGTGATGGTGGAAGACATGATGACAGTGTCACCAGGTGATGGTGAAGACATGATGACAGTGTCACCAGGTGCTGGTAAAGACATGATGACAGTGTCACCAGGTGATGGTAAAGACATGGTGACAGTGTCACCAGGTAATGGTAAAGATATGATGACAGTGTCACCAGGTGATGGTAAAGACATGATGATGACAGTGTCTACAAGTATCATCTTACCTGGCTACAAGCCTTGTATACAGGTGATCATCCATGCAGGGATCAGGTCCACCTGTCTGCAATCTCTGCCACCATTCGTTGGGGTTTTCCACGTCTTCCTTACACAGGCAGTGACGAACTGCCTCTTTGACGTCCTGAGGTAAGGAGAGCCCCTGACACAGTTTCTGCACATCACAGTCACTGACATGACATGACATGACAGCCATCACTTTGGGGCAAGACGCTGTCAGTGCTGGTACTGGCTGACAGTTTTCATCATTCACACTGTGGACTCTGTGTCATGAGGGAACTGACAGATGACCCTAGCATTCCCTGTGGATATCCATGATTCCCTCAAAAAGAAGATGCTACAGAAATAGTGTCTTGATACTGTTTATATTGTGTCATAATACTCTACTAATGATAATAATAATGTATTCATGTTGTAATCAAGTGGATAATAACTTAATTTGTTTCCGAATTTTTACTAAAGTCAATAACGTTCAAAACACATTACATGGACATGGCTGTAAACACTACATCATTAAACATCAGAAAATGGAATCGATTGTCATTGTCTTGCAACACGCCTCCCATCACAGGTTAGCAATGTACAACAAGCAAAAGAGTCAACACTGAAGTAACACTGGGACTTCATCACCAGTCATTGGCTAAAACCTGGTAACCCCCTCCCTTTCTTTGCCTTCATCACCACTCACACATGGCCTGGTGGTTAAAGCGGTGAGTGTTGCTCTGGTGATTTGATGGCCAGGTTTGAGCCACCATGCAACACCACTTCAAGAGAATCTGACCTCTGGAGTTCACATCAAGGCGACTGTACTCCCCAGGAAAGTTCTTCAAATGAGACTATACACTGAGTCCATTGTGCACACAGAACTTCTCTAGCACACCTAAAAACAGGTTTCATCTTTAGCAAGAGTAGGTTCTCATTTTTGTGTTAATGGCAAAATTTACTAAATTTCATGCGCACAGGGACTGGATGTAAAAAAAAAATCACAGAACTTCTTTTTCCATTCTTCTGGAAGGAAAGGATTGAAAACAAGAGTAAAAGATCAAGCTCTCTTGCAAAAAACTACAATGACGGAGGGAGAAATGGCAAGGTGTGGATCACTGCCACATCGATAAGTAAGCCCTCATCTGCTTTTTTACCCCAGTCCCCGTGTGCATGCAGTTGTGTAAATTTTGTTATTCACTCCCAGATGCACATGGATCTGAGAAAAAAAACAGTGTGAGTTCAACCAGCCCTGTGATTCATTTACATATCAGTAATGACGTCATCTCAACAGTGCGATTCATTTACATATCATCAATGACGTCACCTCAACAACGTGATACATTTACCTATCAGTAATGACGTCAACTCAACAATACCATACATTTACCTACCAGTAATGATGTCATCTCAACAGTGTGACATATTTACCTATCAGTAATGACATCAACCAAACAGTCTTACACATTTACCTATCAGTAATGACGTCAACTTAACAGTGTGACCTATTTACCTATCAATAATGAAGTTAATTTAGCAGTGAAACTCACTCACCTGGATCAGTGATGGATAGCAGTGAAGAACTTTCAGCAGCTGGCTTGACGTGATGTTGGGTAGCATCAATACCTTGCGGATGGTGACAGGAGGCAGGTCACTCAGCAGGTGTCTCAGCGCTGTCTCCTGGTTCTGCAGCTGTTTCAAGGCTCTCTCCACTTTGCTTTTGATCACCAAGGTCTGCTCTGCTGAGGACTGATCTTTGAAGTGGCTTTTTTTCACCAACAGACTTTATTTCTCCTACCAGTAACCCGTAGTGACGATGAATGATGATAATGTCACATTCCCCGTCCTGTATCTCTCTGGGAAGAGGTTGAATGGAGGGCAACTGGGAGGGCAGCTGGGAGGCAGCATCATGGAGGTGGTTGAGGTATTGTTGGAATTTCAGACTTGAAATCACCATCATTACTTGATTTAGAATTTTGAATAGGGCAGAGAGACAGCGCTGTTGAGCACGGTCGTCCTGCTGGTCACTGGCTGGTACATGGAAATCCTGACTGCCCTGGGCGATGGGCTGATACATACTCCTTGGCTCCCATACTTGTAGGTTTTCTGGTTGGTGGCGACGGCGACGTGGATTGGGGTCAGGGTTATCTCTAACGTGGACAGGCAGTCCAGCGATGATGCCCACAACATGGGGGGTTCGGTTGAAGTGGATAGGGGGGAAGAAGTAGGTTGTGATCAGAAGGTGGGGGTAGTGCTCCTTGATAAATGGGATCCACGGTGCCTCTGGGTCAGCCCCTGCCTGCAATCAGTCATCCTGATGAGCTGTTGGCTGTCAGTGACCTCTGTAGTGTCTATCAGTGACCTCTGTAGTGTTTATCAGTGACCTCTGTAGTGTTTATCAGTGACCTCTGTAGTGTCTATCAGTGACCTCTGTAGTGTTTATCAGTGACCTCTGTAGTGTTTATCAGTGACCTCTGTAGTGTTTATCAGTGACCTCTGTAGTGTTTATCAGTGACCTCTGTAGTGTTTATCAGTGACCTCTGTAGTGTTTATCAGTGACCTCTGTAGTCTTTATCAGTGACCTCTGTAGTGTTTATTAATGGCGTCTTTAGTGTTTGTCAAGGACCTCTGTTTGTACACACATTAAAAACCTATTTTGTCTTTTGGACGAGTACGCCATTGTGTGTGTGTCTTCATTTTAACGTCTATCCACTAAAAAGTGATTTTAGACAAGTGATTGGGAAAAAAAAAAGAAAAAGAAAGGAAAAAAAAGAAAAGGGCGATGTGTTTGTGTGGAAAAAAGGGCCTAACCATCAGAAACTGCTTGAACTATACTACAAAAAATAACAAATAGATCTAGAAGCAAGTGAACTTGAGGAAGATAAATGCTACAATATATATATATATATATATATATATATATATATATATATATATATACATATATATATATATATCTATCTATCTATCTATATATCTATATCTATCATATCTATATCTATCATATCTATATATATCATATCTATATCTACCATATATATATATATATATATATATATATATATATATATATATATATATATATATATATATATATATATGTGTGTGTGTGTGTGTGTGTGTGTGTGTGTGTGAGTGAGTGCGTGTGTGCGTGTGACTCTGTGTGTGTGTGTGTGTGACTGTGTGACTGTGTGATGTGTGTGTGTGTGTGTGTGTGTGTGTGTGTGTGTGTGTGTGTGTGTGTGTGTGTGTGTGTGTGTGTGTGTGTGTGTGTGTTTGTGTGTTCTTACAGGCAATAAATATCATCGATAAAATAACATGTTATTGGAACAAGAAAAAGGTAAAGTCCAATCTAAAGTAAACAGGCAACTGGACTATGAAGCAAACATTCGGAAATTCTAAACATTAAGTAAAAATCGCTGAAAACTTTTTCTAATGAACGATCGGGAATATTGGGCAAATATGTTTTTAAAACTTTACATTCAAAAATCAAATGAAAACTTGAAATATTTTCACCACAACAGCACGTAACACCTGTCACAAATTTTGTTTTCAATGCATTTAGCTTTAGTCTATAAAGTAGCGAGATTACTTGTCTGAGCTTCACTATACTATAATGTGGAAAATTCGAAACTATATTTTTAAAGTTATAAGCCTTTACATCATGTTTAGTAATGCTACCAAAATCTTTAACTAATAATATCATTTCATTCTTGGATTCCTTTTCCAACAGATTGTAAGTCTCAGAGATTGAGAGTGGATACATTAAAATTATTGATCCTTTCTCTTGTTTTGCACCCCTTTTGGCGGCGCGATCTGCCCATTCATTGCAAGAAAGGCCCAGATGAGATGGAACCCAACAGAAACTCGCATCTGTTCCTCTTAAAATAAGACAGTGTATTATATGATGAATTTCTGTCACAATATTAGAATGCGGTTTTATTGAAACAGATCTAAGTGAATGTAGGGCTGATTTTGAATCGACACAAAAAAAATTTGGTTCACAAGAAAATGTAGTTCATTTATATAATTTAAAGCCATTAGAATTGCCATTAGTTCCGCTGTGTAAACAGACCGATTTTTTCCAAGATAGAATGATTTTTCAATTTAAAATTCGGGGATGACAAAGGCTGCACCTGCTTGATGATTGCTAAGAAGTGATCCATCTGTATAGATTTTTAGATGATTTGGGTATGTGTTTTCAATGTGCAATCTTACGGAACTGATTAAAATATGTGGATTATCGTCTTTCCTGTAAGGTGTATGCTCAATGTCAAAGTGTGCTCTGTTTTGCTCCCACTTTGGACAAGGTGAGGTTTTTTGCTCGACATCTACATTCTCTGGGATGATTCCTGCTTTGTCCAGTAATTCTTTCGAATAAGACCTAATTGTAGATAAGGAAGAAATGTTTTTTGCTCTTTTGGGAAAATCAACATCGGATTTCATCTTAACCTCTTTTGCGACAAAATTGCTGCATGAAGAACTTCTGACAATGTATTTTGCGCATGCAAGTCGTCTGTATTCTTCTAAAGGAAGTACATCTACTTCTTTATATGTACCAAATGATGATGCATAGAAGGGAACACCAAGCGCAAGGCGATATGCCTTGCAATCTAAACTTTGTAGCTTTCTTTTTAGGTAGTTCGGAGCACTGAAAAACACTTCTTGACCGTAGGTTAACTTAGAACGAACAAGTGATGTTGCTAAGTGTTTCAGTATCAAAGGGTCTTGGCCCCACTTTTGCTTATTAATGATTTTCAAAAGGTTAATGCTTTTTCTGGCTTTATTAATCATACATTCGATGTGTGTATTCCAGGTAAGTTTGAAAGTTATGATAACACCAAGGAATTTCACAGCTTGCTCATATTGAATGACGTCATTTTCTAATCTAAATGTTGGAAGATCATGGGGATTACTACCGTTATTAAAAAGTACGATATGTGTTTTTTCTGTGGACATTGTAAGCCCATTTTCTGAAATATATTGATTTACTTTGTCAAGTTCTATTTGATAGACCTTTCTTATGTGATTTAAAGCCCTCTTGGGGTTGTTCGTTTCATCGTTACATTCATCCACATGCAAATGTCATCTGCATATTGAGCAATGGTAACTGTGTTCGAAATATGCTTAGGTAGATCATATAATAAGATATTAAATAAAATAGGTGCTATCACTGAGCCTTGAGGTAGACCCATCTGTAGAGGTCTAAAATTTGAATACGTATTCCCTACCCGTACTTGCATGCTCCTTTCACTCAAGAAACTTTTTATATAGTAGTAAATGTGTCCCGACAGTCCTATATGTTTTAATTTATACAGTAATTTAACATGCCATACTTAATCATAGGTTTTTTTATGTCAAAAAATGTTGCAAGAATATCTTTTCTTCTTGCAAATTGATATTTAATTTGAGTGGTGAGTTTCACTAGATGGTCGATTGATGATTTTCCTTTCTGAAAACCAGTTTGGTTAACTGGTATTATATTATTTTTACAACAGATATAAACTAATTGTTTTAAGACTACTCTTTCCATTAGTTTACAGACATGAGATGTCAAAGCAATAGGTCTGTAACTTTTCTTGTCATTTCGAGGTTTTCCTTGCTTTAGCATTGGTACAACAATTGATTGCTTCCAAATATGAGGCACTTCACCTGTGATCCAACATTTTAAAAAAATGTTGAGTAAGAAAGCAATCCATTTTTCTGGTAGATGTTTTAACATATCATTTGAGATACCATCAAGTCCAACGGTTGACTTTTTATTGGGCAGAGAAGATAAAGCGTCCCGTATTTCATTTATAGTTAAAGGAGCATTAATGTAATGATTATCATCAGATTCTGGATCCCTTACTTGTCCTTAGTTTCCTCCTCCTTTCTGTGAAAACGTAAATTTGGAGATAAACCTTTGATATTCATAGACTCAGAGAACGTTTCTACAAATGCTTCTGCTTTTTTAAAGTTGTTAGGGAACTCTTCGTCATCCAGTTTTACTGGATAAGAGGGTAAGTTAACTCCGTTTTTCATTTCATTTAGTTTTCCAGATTGTCTGCTCATGTTTATGGTCTGAGATTTCCTGATTACAAAAAGAAGACCAGTACTGTCTTTTAGATTCAGCTATAACTTTGGCGCTATTTTTCTTTGCTTCTAAGAGTTTTTTGTGACTTATTGGGGATTTTCGACGTACATACATTTTATATTTCATTTTTTTGTTATTTACTGCCTCTTCACAAGCTGCAGTCCACCAAACATTTCCAGTGTGCTTGTTTGACCGGTCTGATCTAACAGAGGGGATGGATAGATCTGCAGCTCTTAGAACTGTGCATGTGAACAATGAGTAGAGTTCATTTATCTCTTTATTTTCTATGTTACTCAAATTAACTCTGGACAAAAAACTTTCAAAAATATTCCAGTTTGCTTGTTTGTAGTTGAATTTAGGAATCTTGTCAGTCTGCTTTTCACGTTGTTCTAATTTAAAACCGAAACTAATGATGATAGGGATGTGGTCACTACCCAGAGATTCTTCATATGTGCTCCATTCGCACTCTGGCACTAAAGCAGGAGATATTAAAGTAAGATCAATGGCTGAAGCCCTGTGGGTGGAAATGTCAGGGACACGTGTTACGCTACCATCATTGAGTAGATATAATATAGATTTAATATAGATATAGTAGGCTCCTTTAACTACAATAGATATAGTAGGCTTCCATCTCCATTGGTGGAAGACCCCTTTGCAACCTCAGATTTGCAGATGACATTGACCTCATGGGCAGCAGCAAACAAGAACTGCAAATCCTCACAGACAATTTAACAGATCGAGCGAGCGCATACGGCATGGAGGTCAGTACAGAGAAATCAAAGATCATGGTCAACAGCGCGAGTAATGACATCACGGAAATAAAGATGAATGGAGAAACACTAGAAGAGGTGAGCCAATTCAAATACTTAGGCTCCATCCTAACAAAAGATGGCACATCAAACAATGAAGTGAAAGCTCGCATTGCAACAGCAACATCTGCTCTAGTCAGACTCGAGAAGATCATCAGAAGCAACAACATCAGCTTCTGCACCAAATACCACCTTTACAAATCCCTCGTGATATCTATCCTCCTATATGGCTGTGAATCATGGACTCTGACAGCAGAGTTAGAGAGGAGAATCCAAGCATTCGAGAACAAGTGCCACAGAAGACTCCTCAAAATATCATACAAAGAACACAAGACCAATAACTATGTGAAAGAAGAAATCAAAAAGCGTGTGGGCCCCCAAGAGCCTTTGCTCTCCACCATAAAGAGGAGAAAGCTGATGTGGTTTGGTCACACCACAAGACACAACACCCTAGCAAAAACCATCCTGCAAGGAACAGTCGAGGGCAAGAGAAGAAGAGGCCGCCAAAAGAAATCATGGGTTGACAACATCAAAGACTGGTCCGCCCAACCCCTGCAACACCTCCTACTAGCCACACAGGATCGTGAAGCATGGAAAAAGATCTCTGTTGCGTCTTCTCTCATGTCCCCCTACGTCCTTTGGGACATGGGACTGAGTGAGTGAGTGTGAGGCTATTGTGTGCTGGTAGGAGCGGATGACAACAAAAATAATATTAAAAAACCCAGTATGCACACAAGTGTCATATTTAGACACTATCCATAAGGAAAATCAGGGGAGATATAATCCCCATTGTAGTTTGTGGATGTATATGCAACGTTCTGGTGGCTCCTGCGATGGTACTGGAACCATGCCTATCAGCAGTTGCCTTTCCAATTGACAATTCTAGCGACGAGGAGAAGTGGAGGGGGCGAGGGGTGCATGTCTGCTGAATGTATATCAGCTTGCCGTCCATACTTACTTACCCAGGCTTTGCACTCCAGAACCTAGAGCATAACTCCATAGTTCCGAGACTGACGGATGCCGACTATTACTACTTGGTATCATCATTGCTTCATTTGCTTTGGTTGTTTATAGATATATGTGCCGGGATATAATTATGTTTTATTTTTTTGGCATGTAGATTGATATCATCAGATGCCGTTTGGTCTTTCTTTGGTTTCCTATAAGCAGAATTATGTGGTTTGGTTCCAGTACAGATTCAAAGTGATGAGCACACGTCTGGTATGGCCTTCTCACCAGATTGGTGCTATTTTTTCTTACCTGTTTTTAGTGTTATTTTTTAAAATCTTTTTTTCCCTTTATGTGTGGGTGAGAGCATATGAATCATGTCCCTGGGTGCACCAGTATTATGTGGTGTCCGTATAAGTTAGGGGATCAAACCCAGAGGTTTTATCTTGAGCATTTAGCTGTGTGGATTGATGCAGAGGCTTGAACATTGTGCGTGTGTTGATGTTGACACAGAGGTTTTGACTTGGGGTGGTGTTGTGAAAATACTGGAATCATTTTTTGTCCTTTTTTATTATTCGTCTTGAAGCTGATAAATTCTAGACTGAGGTTCTAGTAGATTGTGATTAAATTGTGTTTTCATTTAGAGTGAATGATGCATTTTTGTATGGTTAACGTTTATAAATAATAATTATGTGTTCGTTTTGTGCGGTCCGTATCAGAGTGTTACAGGCAGGAAGGGGGTTTCTTAATGCACCCCACTAGGGGCTGACAATTCACAACATTAATGTAGCCATAGTGAATGCATGAACTACTTGTCTGAGTTTGTGGATCAATTACGTTTTAGTAGAATATTTTCTCTGAATTATTTATGAGCGTAGCTATTTTTGTAATCTTTGATTTTTGTTTATTGTTACTTCTCATCTCTGTCCGTGTTGTCTGCTCCGTGTTCTTTACTGGTGATTTCATTCTTCCATCTCTGTTCTGTCTTCTTCATTTTCTGTTACTGGTGATTTCATTCTTCCATCTCTGTTCTGTCTTCTTCATTTTCTTGTACAGGTGATTTCATTCTTCCATCTCTGTTCTGTCTTCTTCATTTTCTGTTACTGGTGATTTCATTCTTTCGTCTCTGTTCTGTCTTCTTCATCTTATGTTACTGGTGATTTCGTTTTTTAAACCGCAGACATTACTATTCAACCCACGTTGGTATATCTGACATAAAACTGAACGACGGAAGAAAAACATGCATGTATGTACAGAGAACACAAAAGAAAACAGACCACATACATGTGCATACTGCAAAGAAGAAAAACAAACTATGAACATAAAGATAATAGAAAAAAGAAAACAGATAATATACATGTACACACTACAAAGAAAAAAACCCTATGAACATGTATATATTACAAAGAAAAAAACAAACTATGTACATGCACATACTGCAAAGAAAAAAAACATGTACATGTACATACAAGTAGTAGGCACCCATCAGTCTAGGAAGACTATACAGTTGCACTCTAGACTTTAGAGCGCAAAGCCTGGGCAAGTATGCACAGAGGACAAGCTGTTACCCATGCAGCAAGCCCCCCACCCTCTCCACGGCACTGGAATGATCCATTGGAAAGGCAATGACCGATACGAATGGTTCCAGTACCGTCGCAGGAGCCACCAGAACGTTGCCATAAACCTACAGCCCCGAGCCGCTCTGGGACTCCAACTCCTCGATTTTTCCTCAGGGATGGTGTCTAAACACGACACCTGTGTGCATGCTGGTTTGTTATGATTTTGTCATCCGCTCCTACCGGCACACGATGGCCTACTCTTCCGAAAGGCGGAACGGGGTTTTAACGTGTGCGCAAGATGTTCTGCGTGCATTCGCACACGGGGCCTCGGTTTCGAGTCTCATACAAATAACTTTGACATTCAGTTCGATTTTTTCCTCAAACTGGGAAGAATGTACATACTACAAAGAAGAAAACAAACTATGTACATGTATCTACTACAAAGATAAACAGATCATATACATAAACATAAGACAAAGAACATTCACACACACACACACACACACACACACACACACACACACACACACACACACACACACACACATGTGAACACACACACACACACACACACACACACACACACACACACACTCACACCACGCACCCACACACACACACACGCACCACACACACACACACACACACACACACACACACACACACACACACACACACACACACACACATATCTTGGGTACATGTAAAGATCCTGTTTTGCTTTTCGCGAGAGTAGGCCATCGTGTGCCGGTGGGAAGAGATGATAAAAATGACAAAACTGCATACACAGGGGGACTGGATGTAAAAAAGCACACGAGTGCTTATTTCATTATCATCGATATAGAAGAAGAAGAAGAAGAAGAAGAAGAAGAAGAAGAAGAAGAAGAAGAATGTAATATTGATAATAACAAATAACACTCACAAACACACACACAAGCACACACACACACAAACACGCACACACACACACACACAACACACACACACACACACACACACACACACACACCACACACACACACACACACACACGTGCGTGCACACTCACAACACATGCACACAAATAAACACACACAAATACACGAGCATGTATGCACACACACACACACACACACACACACACACACACACACACACACCACACACACACACCACACACACACACACATACACACACACGTTGACTCACATTTATATCTGCTGAATGATGGTAGTATAACACGCATCCCAGATATTTCCACTTACGGGCTTCAGCTATTGATCTCTCTTTGATATCACCTTCTTTAGTGCCAGAATGTGAATGGAACACACATGATGAATCTCTTGGTAGTGACCACGTAACCATCATTATCACATTTAACCATAATCTTAAACAATGTGAAACACATACTGACAATGTCCCTAAATCTAACTACAAAAAAGCAAACTGGGATATGTTTGAAAGATTTTTGTCAACTTGTGATCTGAGGAATATAGAAAACAAAGAGGTAAATGACCTATATTCAATATTTACTTGCACAGTTCTCAAAGCTGCAGATCTATCCGTTCCAACTGTTAGATCAGTCCGGCCAAGCGAACACACTGGGGATGTTTGGCGGAATGCAGCTTGTAAAGAAGCAATAATAATAATAATAATAATAATAATAATAATAATAATAATAATAATAATAATAATAATAATAATAATAATAACAATAACAATATATAATTAATAATAATAATAATAATAATAATAATATAATAATAAATAAATAATAAAAAAAAAATAATAATAATAATCATATATCATCATCATCATCATCATAATATATAATATATAATAATAATAATAATAATAATAATAATAATAATAATAATAATAATAAAGACATATAAAATATATGCATGATGAAAATCACCTATAAGTCGTAGAAAACTGACAGAAGCAAAGAAAAATAGCAACGAAATTATAGCTGAATCCAAAAGACAGTACTGGTCTTCCTTTTGTAATTAAGACATCTCAAACCATAGACACGAGCAGACAGTTTGGAAAAAAAAAACTATATGAAATGAAAAACGGAATTACTTTACCTGCATACCATACCATAACAGTTGATCAAAAAAAGAGTTTCCTGACAACTTTGAAAAAGCAGGATTTTTTATTTTTTTTAATGTAGAAATGTTTTCTGAATCTATGAGTTTAAAAGGTTTATCTCCCAGTATACAAAATCACAGAACTATGGAAGAAAGTAAAGACAAGTACAGGGATCCACAATCTGACAATGATCATTATATCAATGCTCCATTAACTATAAATGAAGTACGTGAGGCTTTATCTTCTCTGCCGAATGAGAAATCATCAGTTGGACTTGATGGTATTTCTAACGACATGTTAAAACATCTACCAGATAACTGTGTTGCTTTTTTGCACTTTTTTTTTAATGTTGGTTTACTGGTGACATGCCGAATATTTGAGGCAATCAATCGTTGTACCAATACTAAAGCAAGGGAAACCTAGAAATAATAAGAAAAGTTACAGACCTATTGCTTTGAGACCTCATGTCTGTAAACTAATGGAAAGAATTGTATTAAGAAGATTAGTTCATTTCTGTTGTAAAAATAATATAATACCAGTTAATCAAACAGGCTTTCAAAAAGGCAAATCATCACTTGACTATTCAGTGAAGCTTACCACCCAAATTAAATATCAATTTGCAAGGCGAAAAAATATCCTTGCAACATTTTTGACATAAAAAAGCATACGATCAGATATGGCATACAAAATTATTATATAAATTAAAACATATAGGACTGTGGGGACACATTTACTACTACATAAAAAGTTTCTTGAATGAAAGAAGCATGCAAGTAAGGATAGGGAATACGTATTCAAATTTTAGACCTCTACAGATGGGTCTACCTCAAGGCTCAGTGGTAGCACCAATTTTATTCGATATATTATTACATGATCTACCTAAACATGCTTCAAATGCAGTAGTCATTGCACAATATGCAGATGATATATGTATGAGGATGAATGTAACGATGAAACGAGCAACCCCCAAAAGATCTTTAAATCATATCGTAGAAAGGTATATCAAAAGAGCTTGACAAAATAAGTCACTATACTTCAGAAAATGGTTTAACCTTATCCCCAGATACAACACACATTGTTCTCTTTAATCATGGTAGTAATCCTAATGATCTCCCAAAATTTAAATTAGAATACGAATTAATTAAATATCAGCAATCTGTAAAATTCCTTGGCGTTATCATTACCTCCAAACTCACCTTGAATTCACACATCGAGTATTTAACTAATAAATCCAGAAAGAGTATCAACCTGCTCAAAATTTTAATAAGCAAAAGTGGGGGCAAGACCCTATAGCACTAAAACATCTAACAATATCACTTGTTCGTTCCAAATTAATGTATGGGCAATAAGTGTTTTTCAGTGCTTCTAAATATCTTCTTAAAAAATTACAAAGTTTAGATTGTAAGGCTTATCATATTTCCCTTGGTGTTCCCTTCCACGCATCATCTTTTGGCACATATAAGGAAGTAGATGTACTTCCTTTAGACGAATAGAGACGACTTGCATGCGTGAAATACATTGTTAGAAGTTCATCATGCAGCAATTTTGTCACAGAAGAGGTAAAGATTAAATCGGATGTTGATTTTTCAAAAAGAGCAAAGAACATTTCCTCTTTAACTGCTATTCGATCCTATTCGAAAGAATTATTAGACAATTCCAGAGAATGTTGATGTAGAGCAAAAACTCACGCCTTGTCCAAAGTGGGAGTAAAACAAAGCACATTTTGACATTGAGCATACACCTTACACGAAAGATGATAATCCACAGATTGTAATCAGTTGCGTTAGATCACACATAGCAAACACATACCCAAATTGTTTGGAAAGTTATACAGATAGTCCTCTTCTTAGTAGTCAACAAGCAGGTGCAGCCTTTGTCATCCCCATACTTAAAACTGTAAAATAATATTACCTTGGGAAAAGTCAATCTATTTATACTGCGGAACTAATGGCAATACTTATGTCTTTAAACTATATATAAATGACTTACTTTTTTCTGTCTTCAAAATTTTAGTTTGTGTTGATTCAAAATCAGCCTTACTATCTCCTCAATCTGGTTCAGTTAAAACTCATTCTAACATTGCGATAGAAATAAATCACCCAATACATTGTCTAACTTTGAGAGGAACAGATGTGATATTTTGTTGGGTCCACTCTCATTTCGGATTGTATTATAATGAGTGGGCTGTCCCAGCGGCTAAAAGGGGCGCAAAACATGAGGAAGGATCTATTGAGTTGATTTATCCACTTTCAATTCATGAGACTTACAATTTATGGGAAAAGGAATCAAAGAATGAATGAAGTTATTAGATAAAGACCTTGGTAAATTTCTGATAAACGTGTTATACAGACTTGTAACCTAAAACATATAGCTTCTAAATGTCCCCATTATAGCATGGCAAAGCTCAGGCAAATTACTTCACTTCTTTATCCATTAAAACTAAATGCTTTAAAAACAAAATGTGTAACAGGAGTTGAATGCTAATACAGGGAAATACTGTGTCCATTTATTTTTTGAATGCCAAACCATAAAATCATTTTTGCCTGATATTTCTCATCGTTCATTAGAAATGTTTTCAGTGATTTTTTTTTTTTTGTTCAGTATTTGTGAATATTTGCTTCGAAATCCAGTTGCTCATTTGCTTTAGGTTTAAAATTGGTGTTTTGTCTTGTTCAAATGTCACTTTGTTTTTACCTATGATAACGATAACGATACATACACACACGTGCACGCACGCTCACGCACCCCCCCCCCCCAAACACACACACACACAACGCGTGTGCGTGCGCGCACATACAACATACATACACACACACACACACACACACACACACACACACACACACACCACACACACACACACACCACACACACAACACAAACACATGCACGCATTCGAGCTTAGGCCTACCCAAGTTGATCTTTTTTCCTTTGTCTTCTTCTGTATGTGCAGTTCGATGACTTTCTCATGGTTAGATGTTTTTTCCTTGTATCATTCATTCAACTTTACAAACAAATACACATATATTCACTCCTATCTCCTCCTCCCCTTGTCCAGAATAAAATCACTTGTTAGTGGATAGACGTTAAAACGAAGACACACACACACACACACACACACACACACACACACACACACACACACACACACACACACACACACACACACGGATAGCCTAGTGGTCAGAACATTGCGCTGACAATTTGACGACCCAGGTTCGAGTCCTGTCGAGGAAATTTTTCTCCTGGAGTTAACATCAGTGCTGACTTCATCACTCTCCCCAAAAGTCCTTCGGATGAGACTTTAAACCGAGGCCCCGTGTGCGAACGCACGCAGAACATCTTGCGCACACGTTAAATCCTGTTCCGCTTTTCGTAAGAGTAGGCCATCGTGTGCCGGTGGGAACATGACAATATTTACAAAACTGCATACACACGGGGACCGGATGAATAAAAGCACATAATTGTTTATTCTGTTATCCTCGATATAAAAGAATAAATAATATAAAAGAATAAATAAAATAAATAAATAAACACACACACATAACACACACACACACACACACACACACACACACACACACACACACACACACACACACACACAACACACACACACACGTACAAAAGAAGAATTTAAAATGCAAAGAAACAAAGTAACTTTACTAAAACACCAGATCAAAACGTGATTACTTTCAAAAACTGTTAATCACAACTACAGACTCTCGCCAGGTATGGAAAGCCATCAATATTTTATGTAATAAACCTATATCAAAAAGCCAAAAGACAGTTAAAGACATAACAGCTGATGAACTGAACACCCATTTCTCAAACATTGCTACTAAAGTCATATCATGTGATAAGTCAAATGAAAATGATCTCCAATACTTAGAACAATATATTGAATCAAATGAAATTAAATTCCCGTTTGAAATATTGCCAATGACAATTAAAGATGTGTTGGAAAGTCTATCTCTTAAAACAAATTCCACAACACGTGACCTTGACAATCTGGATGGAAAAATATTGAAACTTTCTGGTCCTGTTATAGTTGAAACACTGACATATCTATATAACTTGTGCATTGATAAAAACAAGTTTCCTCTGATATTTAAAAGAGCAAAAAACATACCAGTCCACTAATCTGGAGATTCTTCTTGTCCTTCAAATTACAGACCAATTTCAATCCTATTGGTCTTATCTAAACCCATCGGAAAACATATCCAAAAATCCTTATATTCCTACTTTGTTAACAACAATCTAATAAACGAAGATCAGTCAGGCTTTCGTAAAAACTATTCTTGTCACACAGCTCTAACTCAACTTACAGACAGTCTCTTACACAACATAAATGAAAATAACTATACAGGCCTAATTTTTGTTGACTTTGAAAAAGCATTTGATGTAATTAATCACCCCTTGCTAGTGCGTAAACTTCACTTATATAAACTAACACCTGATATAATCAATCTTTTAAACAGTTTTTTTGTTAGATAGACAGCAGCTGGTAACTGCAAATAATCAAATATCAGAATTAGTATCTATTAAATATGGAGTACCACAAGGATCAATATTGGGTCCTCATTTGTTCACAATATATGTAAATGACTTACCCTTATTTCTAGATTGTAGCTGTGAAAATTGTTTACTGATGACACATCCCTCTATTGTAGTGGTACTGACCCTCACAGACTGACACTCAAACTTCAAAACAATATTAACAAATTGATTACTTGGACTCAATTAAACCATATGTCCTTAAATGCACAAAAAACTAAGAGTATGTCCGTACTAGCAAGACAAAAGCTGGAAAAAAAGAAAAGTAAATTTCAACCTCTGTTGATAGATCAAAACATTATTGAAGAAGTTGACTCACACAAGATTCTCGGTATAATTATCGACAAAAATCTTACTTGTACTGACAATGTGATGGCACTAGGAAAACGTCTTACAAACAAGGTATGCCAGCTATCAAAAATAAAACACTTTCTAGATAATCATTCATGCAAACTCTTTTTTTGTGGACACATCTTGCCTATAGTTGACTATGCCTCATCTCTTTGGGACAACTGCAGTGAAACTAATTTGATATTCATTCATCGATTATATAAAAGAGCACTAAAACTTGTCCTATTAAAATCAAGCTCCCTAACCATCAATGATTATAAGCAAATAAATATTCTTACATTCCATAACAGGCTTTATTTCAATAAAGCTCTATTTGTACAAAAAGTTGTCAATGGAAATGCCCCTCCCAAGATCATCAATAGATTTAAAATTAATGAACACAGGCATAACCATCTACTAACATTTCCCAGACCCAGAAACAATCTTTACAAAACAAGCTTCCTATATTCAGGTAGTGATTTATGGAACAAGCTCCCAAAACATATAAAATGTATCATAAATAAAAATCAGTTCAAAAATCAGTTGAAAATTCATTTAATGTGCTTATGCAAAAATGTTTTAGAACTAAACATGAATCCAATCAACCATATTTAGAACAGACTAAAGATATTGGTACTCTCTGCTCACCCTGAAAAATGTTTCACGTGTGGTTTACTGTGACTGAAAAATCTACACCTTGCTTGCTATATATGTATGTGGAAGGGGATAAGGAGGAGAAAGTTTTTTTTTTTCTTTTTTTAAATAATTTATTATATAAACAGGATAGGGAAAAAGTGATGTATGTAAACACGTGTATATTCTGCAAATTCAAAAGGAAAAAACCAAACCACTGATCTGATGACTAGATTGGAGACTTTAATTTCTTTTTTTTTTAATGCATTTCTTTTTCTTACCCAGTTCAATAGTTTCAGTATTAATTTTTTTTTATAAATTTATTTTATTATTTTTATTAATAAGACTATTAGCACTATTATATTTGTATTATTTTGATTAGTGGATAAGGCCTTACTTTTTTGTTCTGGTTGTTGTTGTTGTGTTGTTGTGTGTGTTTGTTTTTGTTCATATGTGTAGGGATTTTTATTATTAATATAATCATAAATCATTATCATAATTCTTCTGTTTGCTGTTTGTGTTTTCCCCCTTCCTCCTTGATACTCCCCTCCCCATCCGTTCCCACCCCCCTCCCAATTTTTTCTCTTTTTGAGTTTTTTTGTTTGTTTGTTTGTTTTTTTGTTTTTTGTTTTTTTGTTTTTGCTTTTGTTTTGTTTCGTTATGTTTTGTTTTGGGTTTTTTTTTCTTGTTTGGTTGGTTTTTCGTTGTTTTTGTTTGTTTGTTATTTTTTGTTTGTTGGTATGTGTGTTAGTGTATATGTTATTTCCTCTCAGTGGAGATGGGTATTATCATATGGTAGATTTGCGTTTGTTGTTTTTGTTTTTTGTTTTTTTTCTTTTTCTTCCTCCCAATATATATGTATGAACTGAAGTATGGAGATATTGTAATCTGACATGTTGTTTATCGACATTTCATGGATTCTTTTTTCTTAAGTCTTAAATAATGGTTGGTGACATTGTAACTGATATAAGCTGTTTGTCTGACACTATATGATTTTTCTAAAACGTTAAATGTGTGCATGTGCGTACGTTGTTTATGTTATTTCCACTCAGTGGTGATGGATATTATCATATGGTATTGTTGCTTTTTTTTTTTTTCTTTTCTTGCTTCTGACTTATAATCCGTATGGATTGGGTGTTTTGTTGTTTTGGTTTGTTTGTTTGTTTGTTTTTGTTTGCTTGTTTTTTTCTTTCTTTTTTCCTTTGTTTGATTGTATGTTTGTTGGCGTATATATGTTGTTTCTTCTCAGTGGTGATGGATACTGTTGTAAGGCATTGTTGCGTTTGTTGTTTTTTCCTTGTCTTCCTTCTGGAAATATAGGGTGTGAACTGAAGTGTAGAGATATTTTAATCTGACGTGAATTGCTTCTTGACATTTCATGGTTCTTTTCTGTGAGTCTTAAATGATGGTTTTTGGTTACATTGTGGCTGATGTGGGCATGTTTGTTTTTTTGTTGTTGTTTTTTGTGTTGGTTTTTTTTGACACTATATGGTTATTTAGTGACTCTAGGTGTGTGCATGTGCGTGCAGGTGTGCGTGCTGGGTGGAGGAGCCCAGGCTTGTGTGTGTGGTGTGTGTGTGTGTGTGGTTGTGTGTGTTGTGTTGTGTGTGTGTGTGTGTGTGTGTGTGTGTGTGTGTGTGTGTGTGTGTGTGTGTGTGTGTGTGTGTGTGTGTGTTGGTTTCTTCTCATCTTCTTCTCATTGGTTTAATGTCCGTTCACTACAAGGTGATTTAGACAATGGTACATTCACGTTAGCCTAAGGATGCACTGAAAAGGGGATGTGGGGAAAAGGTGAAAGGATAAAGAATGTAATGAAAGATGATAAGTTTATACAATTTCATTTATAGTAACTGACCTACTGGTGACTGGCAAATACTTTCTGCAACTGATACTAGGACATGCGACTCGGAATCGTACAGGACACTTTGGATATTTCCATATTTTTTTCTTAAATCTATCCGTTTGCTTTTATACGAGGCAATGAGCACAGGGCAATCAAACAATATATGATGGACTGATATAATAGCAGAACAAGTGCAGAAAACAGTTTTTGAATATTTAGTTTTCCAAGCATTTAGACGTAATTTATGAATTATAATTTATATATTTCGTGGGCAACATAAACGATTTAAGTGAAATCTAAAAAAAAAACTTTGAATAAATAGAGTTTGCAAGAATTGAAATAATCTCAAATGAAGATAAACGTAGACCTATACTATTAATCATTATGTCACTTGTACATTCTGAAGCACCGCGTTTTGCCAGAGAATCTGCCAATTCGTTCCAATAAAGACCGCAATGTGATGGTACCCAGCAAAATTTTATCCCAATACCTTTAGAAACAAGAGAATGCACAAGGAACTTGATTTCAAAAATAACATCATTTCTCAGTTTAGAGTCCCAATGTTTTAAAGCCAGTAACACTGATTTTGAATCAACACAAAAAACAACATTGTAAATCGCAAGAGAAATATTTGAAAGATAATTCAGTGCCATAAAAATTGCGAACAATTCAGAAGTGAATATTGTAAAACCTTTTCCAATACAAAAAGATCTTTTTACTTTTAAGTCGGGTATAACGAATGCAGCCCCGCACATGGCCGATTCTAATACAGATCCGTCCGTGTATACTTTCAAGTGGTTTAAATACTGACAATTTATATGATTTTGAACCTCAATTTTGAGTAGGTTTTGATTAGTGTCCTTTTTTGCTTCTGTGTATATAGTCAATATCAAAATTTGCATAATTATGTTCCCATGGTGGAATCTGGGGAACTACTGGTAAAACTGGGACGTTCGATATATCGATATTATTTTCCTTCAGAAGGTCTTCAGTATAATTCTTATGGGATGCAAAAAAGAGATGTTCCTAGCTCTTTTTGGATAATCCTTTTGATTAATAAATATTTCATCGTGAAAAGAATTTGAAATAGCAAGACTTCGAATGACATATTTAGAGACAGATAACATTCTTTGCTCAGAAAGTGGAAGTAAATGAGCTTCTGTATAAGTTTTCAGTGTACTGGCATGAATCGGACTCCTAAGGACTATTTTGATTGCTTTGCTGTCCACACTTTGCAGCTTTTTTAAGAGATAATTTGGAGCAGAAAAATACACTTTTTGACCAGAAATGAGCTTAGACCGAATTAAAGAAACAGCAAGGTGCATAAGTGTTTTTGTATCCTGACTCCACGGCTGAGCACTCACAATCTTTAAGAAGTTTAATCGTTTCCTGGCTTTCAAAATCAAGTTTTCAATATGCATTTTCCAGTTTAACTTGCTAGTTAAATGGACTCCCAAGAATTTGGCGTCTTGTTTGTATGTGTGTGTCGTGTGTGTGTGTGTGTGTGTGTGTGTGTGTGTGTGTGTGTGTGTGTGTGTGTGTGTGTGTGTGTGTGTGTGTGTGTGTGGTATGTGTATGTTGTTGTGTGTGTGTGTATGACTTTTGAGTGGAGGGTGGGTTTCTTGTTTTTGCTTGTTGTTTTTGTTTTTGCTGTTATTATTGTTGCTTGTGTTATTTATAGGCATATTTCAATTTAATCTGAGGCTGTTGAAATCGTGTTAGCTGATTAATGTTGGTGAAATGTCTGTTGTTGTTTTGTTTCTTTGTTTGTTTGTTTTTTCTCCTTTTCTTTCTTTTTTTGGTTTTGTTGTCTGCTAGGGATTTTGCTTTGATTTTTGTTGTTTTTTTGTGTTGCTTGTTTTGATTTTTGGCGGTTGTTTTAATTTTATTCTTCTTTTCTTGAGATAGATGGCTTGATGGAAAAAAGCAAATCTATGCTTATTCAATGTACAATTTTGAAATAAAAATTGTTGATTGATTGAT
>JASPKP010000059.1:5000-27500 GCA_030674155.1 Stramonita haemastoma | reverse complement strand
TTTCTTAATAAAACGACTTCTAGTCTTGTGTTGTTAAAATTATTTGACTGAACTCCAGGGCTTGAAGACAACTGCCTTGAGGGCTCGTGTATGTTACTAACAAGAGATGTTCAAGTATCTGCACTGAGTGTCAAACAGTGTAGAGCCATGATTCACTTAGGACACACTGTATGTAAGTGTTTCAATGAATTGACATAAAGATTGTAGAAATGCTGTATTCTACAAAACTGGTTGAAGAAATGCTGTATTCTACAAAGCTAACTGAAGAAATGCTGTATTCTACAAAGCTGATTGAAGAAAATAATGCTGTATTCTACATAGCTGATTGTAAAAATGCTGGATTCTACAAAGCTGACTGAAGAAATGCTGTATTCTACAAAGCTACTGATGAAATGATGTATTCTACAAAGCTGATTGTAAAAATGTTGTATTCTACAAAGCTTTTTTGTAAAAATGCTGTATTCTACAAAGCTGATTGAAAAAATGCTGTATTCTACAAAGCTGATTGTAAAAATGCTGTATTCTACAAAGCTGACTGAAAAAATGCTGTATTCTACAAAGCTGACTCAAGAAAGAAATGTTGTATTCTACAAAGCTGACTGAAGAAATGCTGTATTCTACAAAGCTGACTGACAAAATGCTGTATTCTACAAAGCTGACTGAAGAAATGCTGTATTCTACAAAGTGACTGAAGAAATGCTGTATTCTACAAAGCTGACTGAAGAAAGAAATGCTGTATTCTACAAAGCTGACTGAAGAAAGAAATGCTGTATTCTACAAGCTGATGAAGAAATGCTGTATTCTACAAAGCTGACTGAAGAAAGAAATGCTGTATTCTACAAAGCTGACTGAAGAAAGAAATGCTGTATTCTACAAAGCTGACTGAAGAAATGCTGCTTTCTACAAAGCTGACTGAAGAAATGCTGTATTCTTCAAAGTTGACTGAAGAAATGCTGTATTCTACAAAGCTGATTGTAAAAATGCTGTATTCTACAAAGCTGACTGAAGAAATGCTGTATTCTACAAAGCTGATTGACATTTTTTATGTTCCTCATCGGAGCTCTGAGGTTCATTGATGGTGATTTTTTTCTTATCTGGCCGTGTATTTCCACCATGAAGGTAGCTGCATTCCAGTATCGGGAATGTATGCTGGGTGTGTGTAACCCACTGAGTGCTGACATGAATGGCAGGATCTCTAACGTGCACATTTTGATTTTCTGCATGTGTATCAATGCAAAGGGAATAAAAGCACTGGCAGGTCTGCTCTTAAAGTTGACCTGCGATATTGTAAAAATCCCCCATCCCTAACGCCCCAGGCAGCGTGGAGATTCAAACCGCGATTTTCTGGACTCATGGGATTAAAGGTATAGGGTCTTAACCACTCTGCTCTAGCGTCTGTTGCTGATAGACTTGCTGCACACAGTGCTGCTCAGTTTGGTGATGATGGTGTGCTGTTCATGAGAGATTAGTTAGTTCTTCAGTTTAAGTCCTTGTGTTGTCTGCAGTTTGCCCAGAACTCTGTGATTGTCCACTTCTGCATTTGGGTTTTGTTTATGAATACATTGGGGAGCGGAGTTGTCATGTAGATAGTTTGTCTGTGTTGTCTGGCAGTGATAACATTAGTTTGTTTTTTGTGGTTAGGGATATTCAGTTTTGATGACACCAATCCTAAAGAGACCATATACTAACTTGTAATAAATCTGAATTAATTGTTGTCTATGTTGGTGTGGATTGTATGAATTGTAGTGTCATTACAAAAAAGGTGACATGGTTCTTTGACATAGAATGAAAATCATTGACATGGAATTATAAATACAGAACTGGTGATGTGCAGGACTGCGGATGGTTGATACACACAAGTCACTGGTGCTGTCTGTTTTCAAGAAACCAGCTGTAAAGTTTTACAAAAGACAACCCTCTTGTAAAGTTTTATATGATATGCCATAGCAATTACAGCTTCTTTTGTGTGTGTGTGTGTGTGTGTGTGTGTGTGTGTGTGTGTGTGTGTGTGTGTGTGTGGTGTGTGTGTGTGTGTGTGTGTGTGTGTGTGTGCGCGCGCGAGGGAGCACGTGTGTGTATGTAAGAGAGAAAGAGAAAGAGACAGAGAGACAAAGACAGAGAGAGCAGGGGTGGAGTATGCAGAAGGAAAGGAAAAGAAACCAATAAAGTGAAAGTGACATATCAGCAAAAGATAGATTGAAAGTTAGAGTATAATATATAACAGTCATGATAAATCAAGACAATACTATAAATTCAGGGTGGGGTAGGGTGGGGAAATACAAAAGGATTCTCTAAAGACAAAAACGTAGGGAGGAGTTTCATAAGTAGTCCTCCTCCCCCCCCCCCTGCCCTTTTCACTCCAACCTTTATGGTTTTATTTTGCCTCCCCCTTGAACAAACCAAAGTGTTGAAACCACACATGCAGGCATGTAATCATAGGCAGCTAGATCTGGATTTATTCATTCATTTACTTATCTATTTATTCATCAAAGCCCACACTCCAATTCTCATTCCCAAAAGCACCAAGAAAACACCCCCCATTCCAGCCCCCTGAAAACCCTCCAACAAAAAACAATCCCCGTAGAGTGTAACACCTTGTTGTTAGGTGACTCAGTGCTGAAAGGGGTGGACGAGAAAAAGATGTCAGTGGGGGGCCGGCAAGTCTGCAACCTGTCAGTACCAGGCCTGACAGTACAACACCTGTGTCAGTGGCTGTCAACACGCCGCCCCTCTCCACACATACAGCACGTCACCTTCCACGTGGGGATAAATGACTGTAAAGCAGGATCAGTCACAAAAGCAGATTGGATAAAACTGATCCACCTGCTAAAAGAAATCTTCCCCCATGCTGCTCTACAGGCCTCCTCCATCCTCCCCCCCTTCGGACGACATCCACTGAGAGACAAGGCTTCACGGTCGACGGCTTCTCTTGGGGAAACCTGCCGTCAAGAGAGGGTTGTACTTATCGACAACACCCCCTCCTTTCTCACCAGGACTGGAGCGCCTAAAAAGGCGCTATACGATGATCCCATCCATCCCAGTCCTCAGGGTAACAAAACTCTTGCCCTAAATATCCGTTTCCCTGGAAACCATAGTCAGCCGCCAGCCGTGAGGCCTGTGACAAACTACCGACCCAACATAACGACCAGTGACATGAAAAGCTATGCTGAAGCAGCCAAAGGGTGTACATTCACGATCGGCTGCCTTCAACAAAACGACGACTTCAGCCCCACCCCACAGTGCGACTAGCGACAATAGGCCTACCACACTAGGTCTATTACGGACAGAGACTTTCCCATCCCCGAGCCAAGGAACCCCCAGTGTTCAGATGTCACAAGTGTGTTAGGGAGACAACACTCCGTGGCAGCTACACAGCCACTTGTGAAAATACTTCCGATCTACTCCATTGCTTGACCCAATAGTGTGGGTGTGTGTGTGTGTGTGTGTGTGTTGTGTGTGTGTTGTGTGTGTACCAGTGAGTATGTGTGGAGGGAAGGGGAGGGGGGGAGTGTGTGTATGTGGTGTTTGAGTGTATGTGTAAGTGAACATGTATATGCATGTTTCACCACGTGTTGTTGTTGTTGTTGTTGTTGTCTTCAATTTAACGTCTGTTCACACTCAGTGATATTAGACGATTCACCACGTGTGTGTGTGTGTTTGTGTGTATGTAAGCATGCGTAAGTGTGTGTGTATGTGTGTGCGTGCGTGCGCGCGTGAGTGCGTGCGTGCGTGTGTGTGTGTGTGCGTGCGTATGTGTGCGTGTTTGTGTGTCTGTGGAAATGCTGGTGAGCTTGTGGGTGCTTGCCTGGTATGTAGCATGCGTGCTTGCTTGTGCGTATGCACTGCGTGGGGTGACGTGTATGATAATTATGTGAACGTGTGTGTGTGCATGCGTGTGTGTGCATGCGTGCGATAAATGTCTGCCTGCAAGCCCGCATCAAACATACAGCCCATGTATAATGTTCTATATAATTACAAATGTGTTTGTGCAGGTGTCCAAATGTTAAATGCAGTGTTCCCATGATGATAAATGATTGCTTGAATGGAAATCTCTCTCTTCTCTCTCTCTCTCTCTCTCTCTCTCTCTCTCTCTCTCTCTCTCTCTCTCTCTCTCTCTCTCTCTCTCTCTCTCTCTCTCTCTCCATACTTTCACCCAGCCCCCAGCCCCCTTTCTTTTTTCTTTTTTTTTTTTTTTTCTTTTTTTTCTCCCCAACATCAAATGTTGATCAATGTCATGCTGCAGTGTATATCTCATTTGAGTGGATAAATTGCCTTCTACATCTAGCAGGTATATCGGATCCAGAGACTCTTGCAACAGAGCAGTTGTTGCCTAGGGCTAGTGTGGATTGGAGTTTTTGAACCAACTCTGCCATACTATATTTTTGTTTGCTTTTTCATCTATTATTATTCGTCACTGTATCTCTTTGTGTTTAGTATCATATTAATATTTAGTGTGTGATTGGTTATATTGATTTAGCAAAAATTGTTGTATCTTAGTTTTTCTTAAAATATTTTTCCCAATTTATATTTTTATTATTTTTTATGACCGTAGTATATGATCTATGTAAAAACAGGACTGGATTCAAAAAGTTGTTTATTATAACACATTCATTCCTTACAGATTTTGATTTGTGTTTATATTTTAGTTTTCGAAATTGAACTATAGCTTATTTTGTCAAAAAATTTCATAATCAAGTCTCTTATTTTGATAGATTTCTTACATATTATATATATATATATATATATATATATATATATATATAATATATATATTATATATATATATATATATACATATATATATATATATATATATATATATATAAAAATCATCTTAACATGTCTCTAACTTTCGACAAGTGGCCCACAAAGCAAGGCCTCTGTGTAGGCTACCTGAATATCAACAATGCAACAAACAAAAAAGATGATATTTCGACCATACTGCACAATGATGAGAATCAATTTCATTTGTTTTGCCTTGCTGAATCTCGACTCTCACCACACGTAACTGACACATGCATGAATATTCCAGGATATCAGATTTTTTCGACAGGATCCACACAAGCCCAAGTCCACTGGGTTATTAACATATTTCGCTTCTTCACTGAGTTGCAAAAGATTATACAACTTTGATGTTTATGACATTGAATCAATTTGGGTTGAAATAAAATTAAAACACAATAATCCAATATTAATAGGATTCATATACAGAAATCCTTCGGAAACCACAGACTGGTTTGAAAAATTCAACTCTCTTATGGATGAAGTGACATTTTTAAACTATGAAACAATTATTCTTGGGGATTTTAACATCGACTTATTAAAACCCAAGCCTAAATGGAGTCACAACATTACTATGCATGGCCTGGAACAACTAATAGACAAACCAACTCGGATAACAGATAACTCTAGAACTTTGATAGATCATATCTATACTACTACAAAACAAAACATAACAAAGTATGTGCCCCCTCCTGTGGATGCAGTGATCACAATGCTGTGTGTTTAACTTGGTTTAAACATCGTGTCAAAATTCCAAAGTAGGACATAAAACCATCTTTTACAGAAAATTTAATAACTTCAACGAACAAGACTTTCTTTCAGACTTGATAAATTCGCCATTCCAAGACATATATCAAATCAGAGACCCCAACGAAGCTGCAGAATTCTGGATTACCACATTTATTTCAGTGTATGATAGGCATGCCCCCTTCATCAAAAAAAGAGTTAAAGAAAAAATAAAACCTCCTTGGATAACAAAAGACATAGAGTCAGAAATGCGCTTAAGAGACTATTTGAAAACCCATGGTACAAAAGAAGAATTTAAAATGCAAAGAAACAAAGTAACTTCACTAAAACGGAGATCAAAACGTGATTACTTTCAAAAACTGTTAATTACAATACCGACTCTCGCCAGGTATGGAAAGCCATCAATATTTTATGTAATAGACCTATATCAAAAAGCCAAAAGACAGTTAAAGACATAACAGCTGATGAACTGAACACCCATTTCTCAAACATCGCTACTAAAATCATATCATGTGATAAGTCAAATGAAAATGATCTCCAATACTTAGAACAATATATTGAATCAAAAGAAATTAAATTCCCAGTTGAATTATTGCCAATGACAATTAAAGACGTGTTGGAAAGTCTATCTCTCAAAAAAAATTCCAGAACACGTGACCTTGACAATCTGGATGGAAAAATATTGAACCTTTCTGGTCCTATTTATAGCTGAAACACTGACATATCTATATAACTTGTGTATAGATAAAAGCAACATTCCTCTCATATTTAAAAAGGCAAAAGTCATACCAGTCCACAAATCTGGAGATTCTTCTTGTCCTTCAAATTACAGACCAATTTCAATCCTATCGGTCTTATCCAAACCCATTGAAAAACATATCCAAAAATCTTTATATTCCTACTTTGTTAACAACAACCTAATAAATGAAGATCAGTCAGGCTTTCGCAAAAACTATTCTTGTCACACAGCTCTAACTCAACTAACAGACAGTCTCTTACACAACATAAATGAAAATAACTATACAGGCCTAATTTTTGTTGACTTTGAAAAAGCATTTGATGTAATTAATCACTCCCTGCTAAACTTCACCTATACAAACTAACACCTGAAATAATCAATCTTTTAAAAAGTTTTTTGTTAGATAGACAGCAGTTGGTAACTGAAATAATCAAACATCAGAATTAGTATCTATTAGATATGGAGTACCACAAGGATCAATATTGGGTCCTCTTTTGTTCTCAATATATGTAAATGACTTACCCGTATTTCTAGATTGTAGCTGTGAAATGTTTGCTGATGACACATCCCTCTATTGTAGTGATACTGACCCCACAGACTAACACTCAAACTTCAAAACAATATCAACAAATTGATTACTTGGACTCAATTAAACCATATGTCCTTAAATGCTCAAAAAACTAACAGTATGTACGTACTAGCACGACAAAAGAGGCAAAAAATGAAAAGTAAATTCAACCTCTGTTGATAGATCAAAAAATCATTGAAGAAGTTGACTCACACAAAATTCTGGGTGTAATTATCGACAATAATCTTACTTGGACTGACCATGTGATGGCACAAGGAAAACGTCTTACAAACAAGGTACGTCAGCTATCAAAAATAAAACACTTTCTAGATAGTCATTACGCAAACTCTTCTTTTGTGGACACATCTTGCCTATAGTTGACTATGCCTCATCTCTTTGGGACAACTGCAGTGAAACTAATTTGAAATTCATCCATCGAATTATATAAAAGAGCGCTAAAACTTGTCCTATTAAAATCAAGCTCCCTAACCATCAATGATTATAAGCTAACAAATATTCTTACATTTCAAAACAGGCTTTATCTCAATAAAGCTCTATTTGTACAAAAAGTTGTCAATGGAAATGCCCCTCCCAAGATCACCAATAGATTCAAA
This sequence comes from Stramonita haemastoma, assembly GCA_030674155.1. NCBI lineage: Eukaryota > Metazoa > Mollusca > Gastropoda > Neogastropoda > Muricidae > Stramonita > Stramonita haemastoma. The sequence goes on along the minus strand of JASPKP010000059.1, from coordinate 20,050 downwards.
ATTAATGAGCACAGGCATAACCATCTACTAAATTTCCCAGACCCAGAAACAATCTTTACAAAACAAGCTTCCTATATTCAGGTAGTGATTTATGGAACAAGCTCCCAAAACATTTAAAATGTATCAAAAATAAAAATCAGTTCAAAAATCAGTTGAAAAATCACTTAATGCGCTTATGCAAAAATGTTTAAGAACTACACATCAATCCAATCAACCATACTTAGAACAGACTAAAGATATTGATACTCTCTGCTAACCCCGAAAAATCTTTCACGTGTGGCTCACTGTGACTGAAAAAGCTACACTTTGCTTGCTATATATGTATGTGGAAGGGGGAAAAGGTGGAGAAAGGTTGTTGTTTTTTTTGTATTTTTTTTTTTTTTATAATTTAATTTTGAACAGGATAGGGAATAAGTGATGTATGTAAACACGTGTATATTCTGCAAATTCACAAGGAGAAAACCAAACCACTGATTTGACGACTAGATTGGATTTTTTTTTTTTTTTTTTCACTTACCCACTTTAATAGTTTCAGGATAAATATTTAATTTTTTTTTATTTTATTAATTATACTAATGAGACTATTAGCACTATTATATTTATATTATTTTGATAAGTGGAAAGGACTTACTTTTTTGTTCTGGTTGTTGTTGTGTATGTTTTTTGTTGTGTTTTTGTTTGTTTTTTGTTTGTTTGTTTGAATGTTTGTTTTTTATTTGATTTCATAATTTTGTAGGGTTTTGTTTATTTATGAATATTCATAAATCATTATTATTAATTTTCTGGTTGCTGTTTGTGTTTTCCCTTCCTCTTGATACCCCCTCCCCACCGTTTCCCACCCCCTCCAAATTTTTTTCTTTTTTGAGTGTGTGGGTTTTTTTGTGTGGGTTTTTTTTGGAGGTTGTTTGTTTGTTTGTCTTTTTTTGTTTTGTTTTTTGCTTTAGTTTTGTTTTGCTTGGGTATTTTTTTCTTCATTATCTTTGTTTGGTTCTCTGTTGCTTTTGTTTGTTTATTAGTTTTTTGGTTAGTTTGAATGTTTGTTAGTGTATATGTTATTTCCTCTCAGTGGAGATTGGTATTATCATATGTATTGTTGCGTTTGTTTTTTCGGGGTTTTATTTTGTTTTTTTGTTTGTTTGTTTTGTTTTGTTTTGTTTTTTCTTTTCTTCCTCATAAGTATGAATTGAAGTGTGGAGATAATGTAATCTGACATAAGTTGCTTATTGACATTTCATGGATTTTTTTTATTATTTTTATTTATTTTTTTAATTTTTTTTATTTTTAAGTCTTAAATAATGGTTGGTGACATTGTATTGATATAAGCTGTTGACACCATATGATTTAAAAAAACAAAAAACAATTTTAAATGTGTGCATGCCCATATGTTTGTTATGTTATTCCACTCAGTGGTGATGGGTATTATCATATGGTATTGTTGCATTAGTTGTTTTTTCTTTTCTTTCCTTCTAATATATAATCCGTGTGGATTGGTTTTTTGATGTTTTGGTCTGATTGTTTGTTTTTTGGTGTTTTTTTTTTGTTTTTGTTTTTTTTCTTAAGTCTTAAATAACGGTTGGTGACATTGTATTGATATAAGCTGTTTGACACCATATGATTAATGTTTTTATATTTTTTATCTTTATTTTTTTTTTTAAATGTGTGCATGCCCATATGTTTGTTATGTTATTCCACTCAGTGGTGATGGGTATTATCATATGGTATTGTTGCTTTAGTTGTTTTTTCTTTTCTTCCTTCTAATATATAATCCGTGTGGATTGGTTTTTTGATGTTTTGGTTTGATTGTTTGTTTTTTGGTGTGTTTTTATGTGTTTTTTGTTTGTTTGTTTGTTTTTGTTTTTCTTTTGTTTGATTGTATGTTTGTTAGCGTATATGTTATTTCCTCTCAGTGATGATGGGTATTATCATAAGGTATCGTTGTGTTTGTTGTTTTTTCCTTATCTTCTTTTAAAAATATAAAGTATGAATTGAAGTATAGAGATATTGTAATCTGACATAAATTGCTTATAGATTTTTTATTATTTTACTTATTTATTTTTAAAATTTGTTGTTGTTGTTGTATTTATTCATTTTTTTAAAAAATTGTTTTATTATTATCATTATTATTATTATTATTATTATTATTATTATTATTATTATTATTATTATTAAGTCTTAATGTTTTTTGGTTACATTGTAATTGATATAAGCTGGTGTGTGTGTGTGTGTGTGTGTGTGTGTGTGTGTGTGTGTGTGTGTGTGTGTGTGTGTGTGTGTGTGTGTGTGTGTTTGTTGGGGTTTTTTTTTGACACTATATGATTTTTTAAAAAAGACTTTAAATGTGTGCATGTACCTACGAGTATACGAGCTGAGTGGAAGAGCGCAAACCGTGTGTGTGTGTGTGTGTGTGTGTGTGTGTGTGTGTGTGTGTGTGTGTGTGTGTGTGTGTGTGTGTGTAGATGCACGGGTGTGTGTGTGTGTGTGTGTGTGTGTGTGTGTGTGTGTGTGTGTGTGTGTGTGTGTGTGTGTGTGGGTGTATGTGCATATGTGTGTATGGCTTTCGAGTAGATTTTTAATTTTTATTTATTTATTTTTTTTTTAATTTATTTTATTTATTTTATTTTCTCCTTTGGTTGTTGTTATAGTAGTTGCTTGTGTTATTTATAGGCATAGTTTATTTTAAAGTTGTTGAAATCATGTTAGCAAGTTAATGTTGGTGAAATGTTTGTTGTTGTTGTTTTAATTGTTTGTTTGCTTTTTCCCCTTTTCTTTCTTTCGTTGGTTTTTTTTTTGTTTGCTAGGGATTTTCTACTTTGTTTTTTGTTGGTTTTTTGTTTTGTTTAGGATTTGATTTTTGCTATTGTTTTGATTTTTTTCTTTTCTTTTCTTTAGATAGATGGCTTGATGGAAAAAAAGCAGATCGCTGCTTACTCAATGTACCATCTGGAAATAAAAATTTGATTGATTGATTGATTGATTCATTCATTCATTCATCTATTTATCTATTTATACCACTTTATTGTCAGAGCTGAATTCTCTGCGTGAAATTCAGGCCGCTCTCCCTGGGGAGAAAGCAACACCACAAATGCAGCGCCACTGTTTTTTTTTTCTTTTTTCTGTCTGCAATACTATTTGTTTCCTTATAAGAGTGCCTTTTTAGTACAGAATTTTGCCAAGGACAACCCTCTTGTTGCCGTGGGTTCTTTTACATGCGCTAAATGATGTGTAACACGTGGGACTTTGGTTTATCGTCTCATCCGAAAGGCTAGCACCCAAACCACCACTCATGGTCCAATGGATGGGGGATTAGTTTGGAGCCCAAACGGGATTTGAACTTCCGCACACTCCGACCCGGACTTTTTGCTTTCTAGACAGGTGTGTTACCTCTACACCACTGATATACATCTCATACAATCCTAAGCCAATTCATTGTTTTATATAATATATATAATATATATATATAATATATATATATATATGTATATATATATATATATATATATATATATATATATATATATATATATATATATATATATATACCGATAATTATATCAACAATGTACGTTAGGTGCATATAACTAGATTAGGAAATTCTAGATATTTCACCTGTCTTTATGAAATATCATATCAGTTTAGTCAACTTGTATTGACTGAAAATACCCATACGAGAGAGGAGAGAGAGAGAGAGAGAGAGAGAGAGAGAGAGAGAGAGAGAGAGAGAGAGAGAGAGGAGAGAGAGAGAGAGAGAGAGAGGAGAGAATGAATGAATGAATGAATAATTTTTATTTTTCAAGGGTAACAGAGTAAGTATTACATACTTTTTTTCATCCGGCCCTTGCCCTGATCAGGGAATAAAGCTAAGAAACCCCCTCCCTACCCCTACATACCAGCATAACCACTAGCAGCAGTTCAACCAATATTTTAAAAGAAGAAAACAGAATACATTCAACAAAACGCGTCATCCTAACTGGATACACTGATAATTATTTAAACAAAAAATAACATAGCAAAAAAAAATATTTAAACAAATAGCAAATATTCCGGACCATGAAACAGAAGGCATTACAAATCTATAATGCGTGAGTGTGTGTGTGTGTGTGAGTGGTGTGTGTTGTGTGTGTGTGTGTGTGTGTGTGTGTGTGTGTGTGTGTGTGTGTGTGTGTGTGTGTGTGTGTGTGTGTGTAAGCGAGAAAACAAGCAAAGTAGGCATAAAGGGGAAAAAACCAGATTAAAAACAACAACATAAAATCCTTTATACACAAAAGGCTATAAGAAAACACATTTCAATATTCAAATAGTAAGAATACAATTTAAATCCAACATAACAACCAAAACACTCCTCTCCATAATAAGTCTAAGATAGAAGATCTGAAGGTGGAAGTTGGAGGGGAAAGGAAAGCAAAGGGAAAGGAAGCATGAGAGAGAGAGAGAGAGAGAGAGAGAGGAGAGAGAGAGAGAGAGAGAGAGAGAGAGAGAGAGAGAGAGAGAGAGAGAGAGAGAGAGAGAGAGAGAGAGAGAGAGAGAGAGCGTCTTCAAATTACATCAAAACAAACTAGTCAATATTTGAAATCACTCTCACTTCTGTAAAAATTATCTATAAACTCATAATGTGGCCAGTCCTTACAAGGAGAAGAAAAACCCCAAAAGACAAACAACAAATAAAAGAGCAAAATTGTATACAAAATATTTTTTAAAAAATCAAATAGGAGCGAAACAACCTTTAAAGTTATAAATGCAAACCAGTTTTAAATCAAACTCTATGCATTAAAAAAATAATATATATACTAATGAAAATAAGAAATAACAAATATTCAGAACCATGAAACAGAAGGTATTACAAAATCTATAAGACAAAACATTCATATAAAAATAATACATTCCATGTGTGTGTGTGTGTGTGTGCAAGCACGCTCGCGCGCGTGCGTGCGTGCGTGTGTGCGTGTGTGTGTGTGTGTGCGTGTGTGCGTGTGTGTGTGTGTGTGTGTGCGAGGGGGAAGACAAGCAAAGAAGGCAAAAGGGAAAAGACACGTACACCATAAAATGCAAACATAAAAACTCTTAAACACACACACACCACACACACACACACACACACACACACACACACACACACACACACACACACACACACACACACACACACAAAGTAACTGAAATTCGCATTTCTATGTATATTTAAACAGTAAAACACAATTTCAGTTCAAATTTCATTAAGAACCGAAACATTCCTATCCAGTAATGAGACTAGGACAGCATATGTGAAAGTGGAAGTTTAGGGGGGGGGGGGGGGGGGGGGGGAAGGCATCTTAAAAAAATTACATAGAGATCAAAACAAGCCAGTTAGACAGACAGACAGACAGACAGACAGATAGATAGATAGATAGATAGATAGATAGATAGATAGATAGATAGATAGATAGATAGATAGATAGATAGATAGATAGATAGATAGATAGATAGATAGATAGATAGAATGAATGAATGAATGAATAATCTTTATTTTTCAAGGGTAACAGAGTAAGTAAGCATTACATACTTTTTTTCATCCGGCCCTTGCCCTGATCAGGGAATAAAGCTAAGAAACCCCTTCCCTACCCCTACATACCAGCATCACCACCAGCAGCAGTTCAAACAATATTTTAAAAAAGAAAACAGAATACATTCAACAAAACGCGTCATCCCAACTGGATACACTGATAATTATTTAAACAAAAAATAACATAGCAAAAAAACATTTTTAAAATAGCAAATATTCAGGACCATGAAACAGAAGGCATTACAAATCTATAATGCGTGAGTGTGTGTGTGTGTGTGTGTGTGTGTGTGTGTGTGTGTGTGTGTGTGTGGTGCGTGCGTGCGTGCGTGCGTGTGTGCGTGCGTGCGTGCGTGTGTGTGTGTGTGTGGTGTGTGTGTGTGTGTAAGCGGGAAAAACATATAGATAGATAGATAGATAGATAAGAGAGAGAGAGAGAGAGAGAGAGAGGAGAGAGAGAGAGAGAGAGAGAGAGAGAGAGAGAGAGAGAGAGAGAGAGAGAGAGAGAGAGAGAGAGAGAGAGAGAGAGAGCATCTTACATGGTACATCTTCATCAAAACAGTCCAATCAACAAGTCTTATAGCACCCACATGAAATCCTTCTTTAAACCGATATCATCAATGAACATATTAGTCAATGTCTGCTCAAGGATGGATTTTTTAGGTAGAACACCATCACATACATTCAACTTATAGAATATAGTTCTTCAGAGAGAGAGAGAGAGAGAGAGAGAGAGAGAGAGAGAGAGAGAGAGAGAGAGAGAGAGAGAGAGAGAGAGAGGAGAGAGAGAGAGAGAGAGTTATGTACTGTTTGATAGTAAATGCTCTTGTAGTATTTTTTTGAAAGAATAATGGCTTTTTAAATGTTTGAGAATTTCTGGTACTACCTTCCACAGGGCTCCTCCTGAGTGATGTAGGTGACACATGTTTGTTGTTTTCTTCATGCTTGGCAAGGAAAACTACAGCAACAGAAAGGCTTTTAGAAAGGTGAACAGAAAACTGTCAAAAGCTGACTACAGCCAGGGAGGTGTCACCGTGATGAACAGGATTACTTTTCAGAAAGGTTTACACTTACAATGGGCGGGGACTCTGGCTGAAAGACAGACCAACATAGCTGGAGTAGAATACCAAGATGGCATCTTGGGAAACTTGCAAAAAATAATAAGGTATTTGGACGGTATAAATTGCTAAACATGTCAACTAAAGGGACTCTATGCTGCTTAACCTTGACTGGGAAAAGCCAGTGCTATGACCACTGAGCTAATCCATCCCATATCATGTACAAGACAAAACACTATAAATCACATGTTGTTTAATCATTCCTGCCCTAATTACAATTATAAAAATAAAACATTATAAATCATATATTGTTTAACAATGCCTGCCCTAATCATAATTACAAAAAATAAAACACTAAAAATCACATGTTGTTTAACAATTCCTGCACAAATCATAATTATTAAAATAAAACTTCATACATTATTTATTGTTTAATAATGCCTGCCTTGATCATGTTTAAGATGAAACACTATAAATCAAATGTTCTTTAATAATACCCTGATCATGCATGAAATAAAGCCAATAGATCAGATGGTCCTCAATAATGCCCTGATCATGATGGAAGTCAAACACTATAAATCAGAACTTGTTTAATACTGCCTGCCCTGATCATGTTGAAAATACACAGCATAAATCAGACGTTAGTTAATAATGCCTACCCTGATAATGTATACAATAAAATACTAGGGGTTTTTTTTGTTGAAAATTGACATAAACGAGAAATTGAGCAGTTTAGAAATATAGTTCATCTTTGAGAGAACAGATTATTATCATTACAGGAATTACACAATGTCATAGTCAGTCAAAATAAAGCTAACACAACACTGGAATACAATATTGGATTAACTCTTGTCGCCAAGTTTGAAGCCCACCGGTGGATTAACAGAGGGGACAGAGGAGAGGACAGAGAGATAAATGGTGGAGCTCAATACACTAAACCAGTTCACATCAGAAACACATTTCTTACAAAGCAGGAAACAGTATGATGCTGTGACAATGGATGAAAGACTGTGTGACAGGGAAATAGGGAAGGACATAAGTATGATGATGTGACAATGGTTGAAAGACTGGAGATCTCTGTGGTTTTTTTATTTTATTTTTTATTGCTTTTTAGCAGATTGTCACAATGCTCTGAAGACTGGTTTTGCTTTTAACACTTAGGCTGTTATCCCAGCAACTGAGAGCAAAGACAAGAACACTCTCTGCACAAGACTTGTAAAACGAGACTTTGAAATAACAAATAGTTCAGCTTCCTAAGGAAAAATGGTTGTCCTTTTTTTTCTTTTTTTATACTTTAGCATCAGTATTGTTATCCAAGTTTAACTTGTGAAAAAAAAACCCTGTTCCAAGTTACTTTAAACTTGTTGGCTATGGACATGGTATTTCTCAGAAATGTGCTCTAATCTTCTAAACCCACAAGGAAACTTTATAGTTTTAGACCATTTAGCTCCAGATAGGCATCATCCCACCAATGGACAAACTCATTGAGGGCTGGACTATTGTCTTAGACTGATCCAGACAGAAAAGAAAAAAGAGCACTGTTTTCTGCAAATTTCACAAGAAGAGAATGTTTTACAGCTGTTTTGCTATCATCTGTGGGGAGAGAGCACAACACTGTGGAGAACCAGCACAGGTACATCTACCCCATGAAGAAGTTTTGTTGGTGAACACAGCTGTGGTCTGTTGATTATAAAATCAATCACCCAATTAAGTGTCTGCCTGTGTCAAAGTTTGATAGTACTTTGTTTACAAGAAAATGAGACTGCAATGTATTGGATGCTGGACTAAAGGCAGCTAAACATATTCTGATTCCAGAGTCATGTGTTTCTGAGTGACTGTACAACTTGTTAAAAATGTACAGTTTTGAATCTCCAACACCTCTTCCAGTTCTGTGTACGAATTGCAGTGGGTCAAGATCTTTCTCTATAGTGGAGAGAGTGAGAGATTTTACAGTGTTTTCTAATGTTTTCATCACAACAGCTGTGACAGCAGCCGATCTACAATCATTACACTGATCAAATTGGGTTTCTTTTGAAGAATATTACATTGAAAGTTTTCCAAATAATTTGTATCTGGCAGGTTACCAGTGAAGCCTGGAACAGGGGCTGAAAGGTGCTGGCAAATTCAGTGGCACAAAACTTAAGGGTTCTACCACATATTGATATGCCATTACTATAAAAAAAACATTAGTAGTTGTCTCAATAGCATGAAGGCAAGAACAGATAGATAAGCAGACAGACAGACAGACAGACAGACAGAGAGACAGACAAGCACATACATTATACATGCACATATATATGCAAACCCATACATGCATCATAGACAGCAGACACAACACACACACACACACACAACACACACACACACACACACACACACACAACACCGCATCTGCTTGCGCGCACCACACACACACACACACACACACACACACACACAGCACAACACAACACAACACCACACAACACAAATAAAAACAACAGTCATTGCTAAAGCCCTTGTCTTCCCCATGCCTGACACAGACTGCAGTACAGAACATGGCCAACCTACCTGTGCCCAGTCCCCTTCTCCGCTTTACAAAGAAGTTTCCCATGTTGCACACCCTGCATCAAAATGTCTTCACTTCACACAGCAGACATAGTCACTGTTCCACTTCTCTACTTCACACAGCAGACATGGTCACTGTCCACTTCACACAGCAGACATGGTCACTGTCCACTTCACACAGCAGACATGGTCACTGTTAATGTCCACTTCACACAGCAGACATGGTCACTGTCCACTTCACACAGCAGACATGGCAGTGTTTGCTTTTTACTTCACACAGCAGACATGGTCATTGTTCACTTCTTCACTTCACACAGCACACATGGTCACTGTTCACTTCACACAGCAGACATGGTCAGTGTTCCACTTCACACAGCAGACATGGTCACTGTTAATGTCCACTTCACACAGCAGACATGGTCACTGTTCACCTTCTTCACTTCACACAGCAGACATGGTCACTGTCCACTTCACACAGCAGACATGGTCACTGTTCACTTCACACAGCAGACATGGTCACTGTTCACTTCACACAGCAGACATGGTCACTGTTAATGTCCACTTCACACAGCAGACATGGTCACTGTTCCTCACGAGATGTCACCACTTCTCACTCACAGCAGACATGGTCAGTGTTTGCTTCTTTACTTCACACAGCAGACATGGTCATTGTTCACTTCTTCACTTCACACAGCAGACATGGTCACTGTCCACTTCACACAGCAGACATGGTCAGTGCAAAGTTCTCTCTTGGCCTCCTTCTGTGTCAATGATCAGACACACTGACAGCTCTCTCTTCACTTGCCCCTATTTTTATCCACTATCTGCAAGGTGAAGACACGCCCCCTGCATACATACTGCAGCACACTCTGGCTGTTCATTGGAGGTAACTAAGCACCTGACCTCTTCCCACATAGTAGTAGGGAAAGGGTGTGTGTGTGTGTGTGTGTGTGTGTGTTGTGGCGATGTGCTCTTCCTGGGGAGAGCAGCCCAAATTTCAGGCAGAGAAATCTGCTGTGACATAAAATGGTATAAACTAGAATAAAATAAAAGTAGCAATTACCTCTACCTACTTTCATGGGCTATAGAAGCCATTCGCACTGTTTTTGAGTAACATGAGTTTTCCTGAAGGAGAGATGAGTGTTTACTGAGTGCAATGAGCTATATCTGTATCGTATCCCTAAAATACAACGAGTTATAATATATCTATATATCTCCTATATATCCCCAAAACAGTCTTTTGACAAAAATCTGGGTGTATGTGACCCCTTCATAGAATTTCAGTTAGTGACTGGTATCAACATTTTAAACAGTTGCTTGAGAAAGATATTGAGGTAGATAATTGTTTAAATAAAAGTGAGGTTGATGAAGCTCCTGATGAAATGAGGCTCTATGATCGTCCTATCACAAGAGAAGAAATATTGTTAGTAATGAGAGGACTAAAGAAGAACAAGTCTGCAGAACCAGCTGGGATTATAGAAGAACTGCTTAAGAATGCAAGAAATAGTGTTGTAGATTTCTTTTTTGAGTTTTTCACAGCACTGTTTGACAAAAAATAAATTATCCAGATATGGACAAATTCAACCATACTGTCATTGTTTTAGAATGTTTTTGATAAATGACAAAGGTAATTACAGAGGAATTAAATTTTATTGTGCAATGCTAATAGTAAGCTGTACATCTCAATAATTAAGATACAAGAATGGGCTCAACAAAAAAACCCATTACTGGTGAGCATCAAACAGGCTCTAAGAAAGGTCAATCTACAGTTGATCATATGTTTACACTTAAGGCAATAAGACAGAAATAGTTCACATTAAACCTCTTGTTGTTGAACTCTACAGAAATAAACTGCCTGTAGATTTTGAATTCTTTTATTGATTTTTATCTGCAGCTGACTTTGTTCACTCCTGAGATAGTAATTTTATTATTTATTACTGTGTGTGCATAATAAGCCATCAAGCTAATGTAACCCACCAAAAGTTTTGTCTAGGAGGAGAAGCAGCATTTTAGCATGTCACCAGTAAAAAGACATCTGTAATCAAAGTGCTCGCTCTTTTGGACTGCAATGCAAAGGAGATAGTGCCAAATTAAAAAAAAAAATCTTAGTCAACAAAAAACTGGAATTTTTTTTGTTGGTATTTTGTCTAGCTCATCAAAGACATTCTAGTTGTATTTGAATTTAGAATTGTTTAGAAAAAAAAAACTTGAATGGTAACAGAAGGAATAGGAATCTAGACACGTCCTGAGTCATTTCTAGGAATTAAGATCCTGTCAGATGAGTAGTCCCAATTGATTGTTGAGAGAGCAAGCCACATTCTAGTTAGTAGTTTATTCTCACTCACTCACTCAGTCCCATGTCCCAAAGGACGTTGGGGGGGCATGAGAGAAGACCCAACAGAGATCTTTTTCCATGCTTCACATCCTGTGTGACTAGTAGGAGGTGTTGCAGGGGTTGGGCGGTCCAGTCTTTGATGTTGTTAACCCATGATTTCTTTTGGCGGCCTCTTCTTCTCTTGCCCTCGACTGTTCCCTGCAGGATGGTTTTTGCTAGGGTGTTGTGTCTTGTGGTGTGACCAAACCACATCAGCTTTCTCCTCTTTATGGTGGAGAGCAAAGGCTCTTGGGGGCCCACACGCTTTTTGATTTCTTCTTTCACATAGTTATTGGTCTTGTGTCTTTGTATGATATTTTGAGGAGTCTTCTGTGGCACTTGTTCTCGAACGCTTGGATTCTCCTCTCTAACTCTGCTGTCAGAGTCCCATGATTCACAGCCATATAGGAGGATAGATATCATAAGGGATTTGTAAAGGTGGTATTTGGTGCAGAAGCTGATGTTGTTGCTTCTGATGATCTTCTCGAGTCTGACTAGAGCAGATGTTGCTGTTGCAATGCGAGCTTTCACTTCATTGTTTGATGTGCCATCTTTTGTTAGGATGGAGCCTAAGTATTTGAATTGGCTCACCTCTTCCATATTTTCTCCATTCATCTTTATTTCCGTGATGTCATTACTTGCGCTGTTGACCATGATCTTTGATTTCTCTGTACTGACCTCCATGCCGTATGCGCTCGCTTGATCTGTTAGACTGTCTGTGAGGATTTGCAGTTCTTGTTTGCTGCTGCCCATGAGGTCAATGTCATCTGCAAATCTGAGGTTGCAAAGGGGTCTTCCACCAATGGAGATGGAAGTGTGGTGGTTTTGCAGTGTCTCTGTCATGATGTTTTCGAGGAAGAGGTTGAAGAGTACAGGTGAGAGAAGGCAGCCCTGGCGAACCCCAACCGTGGTCTTGAAGAACTCGCCCACGTGATTGTTCATGAAAACTGCACTTTTTGCGTTCTCGTACAGAGCCTTGATGACTTCAGTTAGGCAGCTGTCAATGTTGAAGTGCCTGAGTACTTGCCAGAGGCCGTCATGCCATACCCTGTCAAAGGCCTTTTTGAAGTCTATGAAATTGTGGTACAAGTCTTTTTGGTGTTGGAGATGCTTCTCTATCAGAATTCTCAGATTGAAAATTTGTTCCATTGTGCTGCGTTTTGGTCTAAAGCCCGCTTGTTCTTCTGCCAGGAGTTTTTCCGCTTGGTTTTTCAGTCTGTTGAGGATTACCTGCAGCATGATCTTGCTAGGATGACTTATGAGACTGCTTAAGGAGAGGTGGTACCTTTGTAAACCTGGCAGTAGCATCCTTCGGGATGGACGGGAGCACTGGTCCTCACTTGGCACTCAACTCTCACTTCTGGGTCCGGGTCCTTAACCCTCCCACACTCCGGTAACCGCTTCTACTGGCGGGCGAAACGTTGTGAGGGGCTGGTGCATTCTTACCCACCAGTAGGAGTCTTGGAGAGGAGATGGGCGCCACCAAGCTTCCTCAAGCCCACTGCAAGGACATGATGAGAAAAACAAAACAGAAAGACATGCTGGATCGGTCGAGGCCCGGATCAACAATGACCGCGCTACCCACTGCAAGCCTCCAGGGTGGGAGTGACAAGTGTGCTACTGGGGCGGAACCAACTCTAAAGCTTTCAGAAAAAGGGGCAACCATTGGTACATGAAATGTAAGGACTCTGTACCAAACAGAAAGAGTACAGGAACTTACACATGAATTACAGAGGTATAAATGGGACATCCTAGGGCTTGCGAAAGTCAGATGGATGGGCTTCGGAGAAACAACCACGCAAGACGGCCACAAAATATGGTACAGCGGAGAAGAAACTACATCAACATGGAGTAGGCTTTATTGTCAGGAAAGAGATTGTGTCAAGCATCATCAGCTGCACACCAGTATCCAGCAGACTCATCTCAATCAGAGTTTCTGCAAAACCCCAGAATCTCACCATCATCCAAGTGTATACTCCAACATCTGACTACGATGATGATCAGATAGAAGAATTCTATGAAGAACTTGAGAACGTCATCTCCAAAATGCCCCCAAAAGACATCCTTATTGTGGAAGGCGACTGGAATGCTAAGGTGGGACCTGATGCCTATGACACCTGTGCAGGAACCACAGGACGATTTGGACTGGAAGAAACAAATGACAGAGGACAGCGGCTGCTGGAATTCGCAAAGAAGCACAAACTGACTTTGGCTAACAAACTCCACCCTCACAAGCCATCCAGAACATCAACCTGGCACTCACCAAATGGTCTGATCCATAATCAAATTGATTACATTCTGTCACCCCAAAGATTCAAATCCAGCTTAAACAAGGGAAACACAAGAACATTCCCAGGAGCTGACATTGGCAGTGACCACGACCTTGTACTTACCACCATCAGGCTGAAACTGAAAGCAAAACAACAGCCAAAAAGCCCACGCATAAGATTCGACCTGATAAAACTCAAAGACCCAACAGTGGTTGAGATCTTCCAAGCCAACATTGGAGGAAAGTTCGCCGCACTCACAGCCATCCACAATGATGTGGACACACTGGCCAACAACATCAAAGAAGTGCTAACGATAGCAGCAGAAGAAACATTAGGAAGAAGCAGAACAAAGAAACAACCCTGGGTGACAAATGAGGTTTTCACCTCTGCAACAAAAGAAGAGAACTTAAAAAACAAAAGTTCACAAGTCAAGAAGCTTACAAGAAGTACATGGATAGCCATAGAGAAGTGAGGAAAAAGATGAGAGAAGCCAAAGAAGCGTGGATAGAAGAACAATGCAACAACATCGAAGCTGGAATGACCAAGGGAAACAGCAAAACAGCTTACGACACTTTGAAAGCACTAACGAAAACCACACAGTCTAAAGCCTCTGTTATTGAAGACAAAGAAGGAAATCTTTTAACGGAAAACAATGCCATCCTCCAACGCTGGACAGAATACTGTGAGGGATTGTACAACTGCCCACTCGCCCAGATACCAACATAGTTTCCAACAAACCCCCTGAACACCAAGATAAAGACCCACCAATACTAAGGTGTGAAGTAGATGCAGCTATTAAACAATTGAAGAAGGGGAAGTCCCCTGGAATCGATAACATCCCAGCTGAACTCATAAAAAATGGAGGGAATGAAACAGCAAGGCGATTCACAGAACTTTGTCAGAAGATCCACGACACCAAAGAATGGCCAAAAGAATGGACACAGTCTCTTGTAATACTCCTGCCAAAGAAAGGAAACCTCAAGCAATGCCAGAACTACAGAACCATCAGTCTCATAAGTCATCCTAGTTTATTCTACTACTCACCTAAATTGTTAGGTGATCAATATGTTCTGTATTAGGTGAGTGTAAATGTTTATATCGTATTTTTGGCTATTGTGAGTAAGATGTTATGTGTTATTATAACCCTTTTGAGAGAAACATCTTATTTATTCATTTATTTATTTTATTTATTATTTATTTATTTATTCATTTATTTATTTATTAATTTATTTATTCATTTATTTATTTCTTTATTTATTTATTTATTT
>JASPKP010005893.1:0-15070 GCA_030674155.1 Stramonita haemastoma | reverse complement strand
ACCGAGGGTTTTCCCAAAAAAAAAAAAAGACCAGTCCCTTACTTTTACGATAACACCCACAACCAACTGTACCCACTTC
Organism: Stramonita haemastoma; assembly: GCA_030674155.1. Lineage (NCBI taxonomy): Eukaryota > Metazoa > Mollusca > Gastropoda > Neogastropoda > Muricidae > Stramonita > Stramonita haemastoma. The sequence goes on along the minus strand of JASPKP010005893.1, from coordinate 14,991 downwards.
AAAACACTATGTTTTTTGTAATCTATGTTCTGACGAAGAGAACATCGGTTGGGTTGTTTTTTTTTTTTTACTTTTGGCATACACTGCTGAAAGTTTACACACAGGCCTTGCAACTCGTGGTGTCATCTTTATATATATATTACGAACAAGTTAAGCATTAAACGTACAACACAAATCTGTAACATACAAGATGCACTGGCATAATCTGCAGCTGAACATTGACAGAAACTCCCTAAACCCAGCAGTAAACAAAAGAGCACAGAATGTTCCTGCGATCGATTCATTTACAGAAGAAAAGCCACTTCAGCCAATGCAAAGAGTTTATGATTAAGCAGCAGCAGCAGCAGCAACAGCAGCAGCATCAAGACATGAACAAAGCACTGATCAATCGGTACGGGTCTGTGCAAAAAGCCAACAAAGCAAACAACAGCATCATATCTCTCTCTCTCTGGTGACAAGAAGAGCATCTGATTGATACTCCACACTCGCAGCCACAGCCTTGAACTGTATCAAACAAAAACTGGCCAGAGCCCAAAGAAAGCATCCACAGTAACACAAGACAGAAAACATTCCAATGTCCACTTGAAAGGACTAATGAAAAAAAAAAAGCAGAAAAAATATATCCAGAACACTGACAGATAGTTTGTAAGCTCAAGCTTTTTTTTTTATATACATATAGAAAATCCCCAACTACTACTACACCTTGAAAGCAGAAAAAGCTCAAAGATGAATCTACAGAGAAAAACAAGTTTCACAATATGCGTGGCACAAGAGGAAGAAAAATGGCAAGAATCAGCCATAGAGCGCGTTAAGAACAAAACTGAAGGAAAGACCTTGGGAACTATCTGATGGACTGAAGAAGTCACTGTGCTCTTTTCCCCTCTCTTGGGCACTTGCTGCAAATATCACATCTGGGGGTTAAAATAGTAATCATATACATTTATCTGAAATGTATACTGTGTGCATATACATGCACACACACATGCACACACGCATGCACACACACGCACGCACACACAGACACACAGACACTCTCACTCTCTCTTCTCTCTCTCCCCCCTCTCTCAAAACCTTTAGAGCAGCATATGTACAATTGCTTCCTTGCTCATTTAAACAAGTACAATCTCATACATCTCAATCCTTCTGGATTTCGACAGAACCATATGTGACATATACTTCTTGTAACACTAACTAAGAGATGGCTTTCTAATTTGGACAACAAAACATTTACTAGTGTTATATTTGTAGATTTTGCCACAGCATTCAGCATTATCACTGTTATCAGTCATAAAGTCCTCCTAGGAAAACTGGTAATTCATAAGTTATCACCTTATGCTCAACTTTTTTTTTGTCCTTCTTATATATAACAGACATAATAAAACTATATCTAAGCGACATTATTTAAGATTATATTCCAATCAATGTGGTATTCTCCAAGGTTCCATTTTTGTCCCTTTGTTATTCTCCCTGTATGTAAATGATTTAACCATTTATCTTTAGATTTATCCTGCACACTACTTGCTAATGATTACTACAACAGCAAAAAAACATAAAGACCAAATAAAGCCAATAATAACAGTGAAGATAAACAAGGTTATAATGCAAACAGGACTGAAAAGACTGAAAATAATTATTTTAAAAACCCACAATATGTTAGACAGGGTGAAGGGAGGATGGTGCTAAACAGTCAAGTAAAAAAAAAAAGATATGTAGGACGCAACACTACCAACTCTTTACAAGAAGAAATAATGAATCATGCACATAGATTACATCACTGTATACAATGAATTGAAACGATATAGAAAAAAAAATGTTGTTATGTATTTAGAGGAAAGAAACTGGTCACAAAACATATGAAATACTATGGGTCAAAAATACGAATACTTATGTGTTTTATTACTTATGTACCCTGAATTCACTGATTAAGTGTTTCTATAAAACAATTCTTTTTCTTTGCCCCAGTCCATATTTCATTATTGAGGGAAAAAATGTCTTATGTCTTATGATAAAAGAATGTCCATAGTAACTCTGTACCAAAATGTTTGACCACACTCTTCAGCAGACACACACACACACACACGCTGTTACCATTGTCATTGTAAATGTTGTCTGACACAAGTTTATAGTCATATATATTTTATGTATTGATAACAATCCTGTTAAAGTACTGAACTGCTGATACGTTGAAATGATATTGGACTCCAATATTCTTGGTTCTGGTGTGTGGTGTATGTGTGTGTGTGTCTGTAACTTTTAAAAAATGTTTAAACCTAAAAAAAAGACCCTAACCCATAATGACAGTAACAAGAGAGGTAGTAATAAATAAGGTAACGCCCCAACAGCTCTGAATATCTGACTAAAGATAACATAACAAAGGTAACAGAGGGAGTGATAAGACAATACATGTAACGAAAATGAACCAAGTTTAAATAACAAAAATAACATAAACAACTGAGGTAGTGATCAATAATGTAGCACCAAAACAATGACACAATAAAGATAAGAACAGGGGTAGCAATAAATAAGGTAGCACTATTCATCACAGACAGAAGATGACAATACAGGTAACAGCAAAAGAGAATTAAATGATGAGCCCACCTTCGATTCATTGCCAACTATGGTCCACACTTTCACAGTTCCGAGTTAGAAATCGCCAGAATCACATCATCTGTACACACAATGCACATGTACACATGCACGCACGCACACACGCACCCATGCACACACACACACACACACACAAAACACGCACACACACACACACACAAACTATTAATTGCAAATCAATCATAACTCTCATCCACCACATTATTCCATGCTGGGCTGCCCGATTTCTTCCAAATTTTTCTCATATTAAACACACTAATCTCCACCATTCTTAGCCATCTGCATCCATGCAAGATGTAAACTGCACTACTAAACTTGACCAGTTCAATCTTTATTCCCCAGCCCATCAAATCATGAGCACAATGCTCTAGCCACCAGGCTATCCCATCCCGCTAATCAAAGTTTCAAATGAAGTGATAGGAGCTCTTCCCTTTCTTGTATGTAATGTATCCTGGTGTGAAACAAAGCCTATGATACACATACCACCTTCAGCGGTTAGTCATGCTGTCTCAGCAACATGAAAAAGTCACATCTATCTCAACACACCACACACACACACACACACACACACACACACCACACACACACACACACACACCCACACACACACACACCCCACACACACACATATATATATATATTATATATATACATATATATATATATATATATATATACACACACACCCATACACACACACACACCACCACACACACACACACACACACACACACACACGTTAAATCCTGTTCCACTTTTCGTAAGAGTAGGCCATTGTGTGCCGGTGGGAACAGATGACAATATTTACAAAAACTGCATACACACGGGGACTGGATGAAAAAAAGCACATGAATGTTTATTCCGTTTATCCTCAATATAAAGAATTTTTAAAATAAAATAAAAAACACACACTCGCACACAACCCTACACCCCACATTCCCCCCCCCGGAACAACCCCACCCTACCACCCCCAACCTACGCACGCACGCACGCACGCACGCACGCACGCACGCACGCACGCACATACGAAGGGGGAACAGATAGCCTAGTGGTCAGAACAGTGCGCTGGCAATTTGACGACCGGGTTCAATTCCGGTCGAGGAGATTTTTCTCCTTGAGTTAACATTCAGTGCTGACTCCACTCTCCCCCAATAGTCCTTCGAGATGAGACTATAAACCAAGGCAGAACATCTTGCGCACATGTTAAATCCTGTTCCGCTTTTCGTAAGAGTAGGCCATCGTGTGCCGGTGGGAACAGATGATGACATTTACAAAACTGCATACCCACAGGGACTGGATGTAAAAAAGCAAAAGAGTGCTTTCCCATTATCCTCGATATAAAAGAATAAAATCAAAAAAATAAAATAAATAAATAAATAAATAAACACACACACACCCCACACACAACACAAAATGCCCAAACCACCCACCACACACACACACACACAAAACACCACAACACACACACACAACACACACCCCACACACAAATGCCCAAAAACACACACACACACACACAAATGCCCAAAACACACACACACACACACACACACACACAACACACACACACACACACACACACACAAATGCCCAAAACACACCCCACACAACACACAAATGCCCAAAAACACACACACCCCACACACAAACACACACACACACACACACCACACAACACACACAACACACACACAAATGCCAAAAACCCATACACACACACACACACACACAAATGCCAAAAACCCCCCCACCCTGTCTGTTAGGCGGGAGGATGTGGCAGCAGGCGCTGATCCAGTCGGGGCTGACCTGGGAGCACAGGGTTGTGGATAATCTCGAAGCTGTGGGGGTCCAGGATCAGCACCTCGGGGTAGTACCCGTTAACACAGCAACCGCATCGCGTTGCTGGACCGCGAGTGGAAATCCTGCAACCACCACAGGAGAAGACTGGATGAAAAAAAAAGCATATGAATGCTTATTCCATTATCCTCAATATAAAAGAATAAATAAATAATAAATAAAATAAGAAGAAGAATACACGAGCCTATCCTGTGTCAGCTGTGTTTTTTTTTTCCTCTTTTTTTTTTTTTTAAATTTTTTTTTTTTACCCTCTGCGTGTTCCTCAGCTAAAGTTCTAGGTTTATCCATGTAAGATTTTTTGCGTTCATGACCATTTTTTGTTGTTGTTTTGGGGGTTTTGGGGTTGTTGTTTTTTTTTGGGGGGGGGGGTTTAGGGGGATTTGCCCGCCATGAAGGTAGCCCCTTCACTTCACAGGGATGTATTCTACTGGGTTGGTTTGTTTGTGTTTCTGTTATCCACCGAATGCTAATATGAATGACAGGATATTTCATTTGTGTATTTGATATTCTGTATTTGTGTGTATATATATACACAAAGGGAATGAAGGCACAAGCAGGTCTGCACTTGAAGTTGAACCTGACAGATAAAAAGAATACCCCCCCCCTTATATTTACCCAAAAGCCACCAAGATTTGAACCCATGACTTTTATACTTCATGGACCGATAGGGCTTCAGTCTAACAAAGCCTATCAGTCTTAACCCCCTCGGCTATAGCGTCCATCAGTTGTGATTTGACACCCATAAATTTGATATACAAAATTGTATTAATTAACCAGAATTTGCTTACGATTATTTATAACATCAATAAAATAAAATGTATATGTGAAGTTAGAATGTGGTTACCTTCATAAAAAAAAATTAAAAAAAAACCAGAATGGCTGCATATGCAAAATCTCATCATTGGTGAACCTCAGAGCTCTAGTGAGAAAATGAAAAAAAACAACATATAAACAAAATCTGGCCAAATTTTTAAAGGGGGGGGGGGGGATTTGTAAAAAACTATATTTTATCGTTACAATGAGTCATTCACAATAAAGTGAGATGCGAGCACACACATTTAGCTAGTGATGCTTGCATGATGCCAGAGTAAAAAAGGAAAAGTTTTCACCCTGACGAAAAATTTTTTCACAAATATACAATTACACGGTACTATTGAACGTTAGTCATTGTTTTTTTGAGTGGGTACGTGGTAAATAAGGAGAAAAAAAATCACAAATTTTTACAGACAAAAAAAAAAAATTTAAAAGCAGTGTCAAAACTGAAATATTGGATCAACTGACCTGATATCAGTGGAAGTAGGCCATCTTGGTGGGGGTTCAATGCAACGTCCCTCATTGATGTCCCCAAACACATTTCTTGCCACACAAAATTACTAAGGTTTAAGAGGAATAACTTCATCCTTTAATATACAAGTTATGACTGATACATTACGGCTTCAATGTGAACACTGACACCTCCAACAAAGAGATATGACATGATGCAAACACAGACACACACACCACACAGATAGACAAACACACAGACATGGGACAGGACAGCCTGGTGGTTAGAGTGATATTTCGCTGCACTCATGATCTGCTGACCGGGATTTAAATCTCGTTCAAGAGGATTTTTCCTCTGGAGTTAGCATCAGCACCGACTCCACTCCCCCCAAAAGTCTTTTGGATGAGAGTATGATATGAACCGACATCTTGTGTGAAAACACACGCAAAACATCTTGCGCAAATTAAAACCACCCCGCTTTTCAGAAGATTTGCCAGTATGCCCTGGGAACAGATGACAAAATTTACAAAACTGAAACCCACACGGGACTGATGTAAAAAAGCACAGGAGGCTTTTCCATTTCCCTCGAAATAAAGAATAATAAAAAAATAAAAGAAAAAGTTTCTGCTTAATTAGCAACACCTAGGCTGGGCGGGAATGGATAGCAAGAGAGAAGCTGAAAGTGGGGGAAAAAATCACGGGTTGAAATAACTATCTAAAACAACATGTAAAATATTTCCCATCAAGTTCGGTTCCCCTGCACCAAGCAAGAAGGCCTGCCCCCATTGTTTTTTTATGGGGAAAATGATAGTGTCAACTAAAGTCACCTATGCGGTAAATTTTTTTGTATCAACAAAAGTCCCTTAGGGTAAATGATAGTATCAAACTAAAGTCACCTATGGGGGGAAAACGCAGTGTCACAAAGTCACCTTGGGGGTAAATGTAGTGTAAAACAAAAGTCCTAGGGGGTAAAATAGGAAACTAAGTCACCTAGGATAAATGATAGTTAACAAAGTAACCTTGGGGTAAATATAGTTCAACTAAATCCCTATGGGGGTTTTAAAAACGTTTGTATCAAAAAAGTCACCTATGGGGTAAACCGAAGTATAAACAAAAGTACCTATGGGAAAAAAGTAGTTCAATAAGTCCCCATGGGGAAAAAAGATAGTACACTAAAGTCACCTATGGGAAAAATAGTACAACTAAGTCCCTATGGGAAAAAAACTTCGTATCAACAAAAGTCCCCTTTGGGGAATAAAACCGTTATAATAAAGTAACCTGGGGGAAAAAAACGATAGTAAAATAAAAACTAAGTCACCTATGGGGAAAAAAGAAGTGCAACTAAAGCACCAATGGGGGAAAAAGATAGTGTCACAAAAAGTCACTATGGGGAAAGATGTGTCCAAAAAGTCATTTTTAGGGTAAATGATAGTGTAACTAAAGCCGCCATGGCAGTTAATATTTAAACCCCAGCTACGCCTTCCTGAAAGCCAACAACGATTAATTCCCATGACCGGGGGAAATGAACAGGGGTTTCCCCATTTTTAAAGAGTGATGAGAATGTTGGTTGGCTGTGACTGCCTTTGGGCCAAACAGCTGATGGCGCTGATGACCAAACAGCAGACTACCGGAAAACACCCCCTGACACAGCCCACCAACACACAGAAATAAATGTATGTCTTCAAAGTCAATCAGCACCCCCCCATACATCTGAATAATCATAAAATGTTCTTTTCATCCCTAAACATTGATCTTTACTCTATTAAACACTTGATTTTTAAAACCCCCTTTTTAAACCACATCAAAACAATATTTTTTAAATCAGCAGAAAATAACAATACATCTGTTTCTGTAACTTTTTGTTCAATATACTGAATCCTTCAAACCACACTTCATCATAAGGTTCAAAAAAGTAAACAAATTTAAAAACAGAGAGAACCTGCCCCCTTTCAGCCAAGAATGTTACAAAGACAAGTAAAAAAGAAAAAATACGCCAGAAAAAAAAAAAATTCTAAGTCTTTCGGGAAAAAAAAGGAAGGAGAATAAACCAAGCTAAAACAGCAAGGAGGCTGGACAAAAGAAAAAAAACATGCGAAATAAAGACAGGGATGAAAAGGGGAAATTCTTAGCACAAAATTTCCAGAAGGTGGGGTTGCTATTACTGACAAGCCCCATAACCCTAGGGGGAAAAAAGAATTTAAGTTTCAGCTCATAGCAAAATTAAATTGACAAGTAACATATATCGAATCATTGTTCTTTTCCCTGACGCGGAAAGTAACTTGAGTAAGTGAGCAAAACGAACTCTAAAACTCCTTTGCCATCAAAAAATTTCATTTCTATCAAATATTTACCAAAAGTCCAATACCAATGTAAACAATATGCGGGGCCCCTCAGTATACAGATTTGAAAACTTCCTTTTTTTTTTTTGTTTTTAAAAATCACCCCAACACAGACAAGATTTTTCACCAAAAAAAAACAAACCCCGGAAATTTACAAAACCCACCCACCCGCGGGCCAAACAAAGTTGAACCAAAAATTTTTGCAACCCCTCCCAACACACACCCCCCCCCCCCCACACAACTTTTAACAAAAACCACCACCACACCCCCAAAACCCCACCACCACAAAAACACACCCCCCCCACCCCCGACACACGACACACGACCCCACACACACACAAAACACAAAAATAAAAAATGTAGGCAATTATGCAAGCCTACAAAACCCAAACACACACACAAAACCCACACACAACACACACACACAACACACCCGACCACACAAAAAATAAAAAACACATAATGTTTCAATGTTTGCAAGCCACAAAAACACACACACACACCCCACACCCCCCCAACACACCACACACAAACACAACACACACACACACCAACACACCACACACACCCACACAACACTCCACATCACACAACCCCCACCACACACACACACCCCCACCACACATATACAAACACCCCCACAAACACACACACACCCCACTCACACACACCCAAAAAACCACAAAAACACACACAACACACAAAAAACCTCCACACACACACACACCCCACACACAAAACAAACCAAAACACAACACACCACACACACACATGACTACCTGCCATTATCACCACATCCCAAATACAGATCTGGCCCTGTTGCAGGGGTGAAAATTGTTTCTGTCGGGGGTCTGGGGGATGGGGGAGATGAGGGGTGGGGGCAGGCGGCCCCCCACGCACCGGGGGAACCCAATGTACTGCCGCTCTCTTTTGGGGGTCTCCCCCGGGGCCCACCCCCTCCCAAAAAATCACTGTATAAGGAATGCTTTATACTAGTTTGAACAAACAAGTAGTTACACAATTAAAAGAAAAAAGGGAAATTTTAAGGAAATGGCACAGCCAATGTGTGAGATTAGGAAAATTCCTTCTTATCAATCAACAGTTTAACAAAGTTCCTCCGGGGACAGCCCTTCAGAGGCTCTTTGACGAATCCCATTTTTAGTTTTGTGAGGGGTACGCCCACACAATCCGTTTTATTTACCACATTAAACTTCTTGCTGAGGTGCTTTGAAACCAGTTGGTTTTAAAAAAAAATTCCAGTAGCAGAGCACTTTTAAACCCGATTACAGTAACCACTAATTATTTTAAGGGGGAGTAGCCTAAAACATACATAATATGCCATAACAGTGACACAGTGCAAATTAAAAAGAAAAACAAAAATCCCCTGTTCCATTGTTACAAATCTAACTTGATCGAGTCATGCTTTAGGGGCTTAGCTAATGGGAAAAGGGGTTTCCTTTTGGGTATCTTGCTTATAATGCTTTTTCTACCCTTTTCCCCGACACAGCACAGTGGTTTTTCAAAAAAAAAAGCAAAAAAATGTATTTAAATTTAAATTTTTTAAACCCCCCTCATGGGCCCCCGAAAATGCACTGGAAATGTTTTTCTCAGAAGGGATATGGAATTTTTCCCGTCACCAAAAACATAAAAAATTTTAAATTTTTTTGTAATAAGCGTAATGTTCATTTGAATGTTTTTAACTTTCTGGGGTAAGAGAGAAAAAAGAACTTTATCCCTTTTGTTGTGTGTGTGTGTGTGTGTTGGGGTGGTGTGTTGGTGTGTGTGGTGTGTGTGGGGTTTGTGGTGTGTGTGTGTGGGGGTGTGTTGTGTGTGGTGTGTGTGTGTGTGTGGTGTGGTGTTGTGTGTGTGTGTGGTGTGGTTTTTGTTGTTGTTGATTTTTGTTGTCTTTCAAAGTGTATTTATGAGGAAAGGGGGGGGTTGTTGTGTGGTTGTGGTTGGGTGTTTTTTTTTTGTTGTAAAAAATTTTTGGGGAAAAAAAAAAAGTAAAAAATTTTGTGTTGTTATTAAAAATTTCCCAAAAATTTTTATTAAAGATTTTTTTAAAGAAAAAACCAAATTAGTTTTTTTTTTCCAAATTTTTGGGGGTAAAAGGTTTTGTTTCAATTTTGGCTTTTGATTTTTCCCCCCCAAATTTTATTTCTAAAAGGGGGGAACTGTTTTAAAAAAAATGTGCCCTTTTTTCCCTGAAAAATTTTTTATTTAAACCAAAGGATATAATTTTAAAAATTGATGTTGAATTGTTTAATTACTTCAATGCTTTCAAAAAATTTAATGATATTAATGAAAGTAAAAAAGGTGAAAAAGAACCCCTTTGTGTCTTTTTGTGTGGGAAATTCTTTTACCACACTGGATCTGTGACACACAGCAACAAAACATTTTATTTGTCAAACAAAAAACAGCACGGCAACAACAGCATGCAAGTCTTTGCTAGCTAATTTGTATAGATCTATAGAGAACAGTGGGTGTTTTTTTGTGTACTATTTTTAAAAAAAATGTAAATTAAATCAAAGGGTTGTTAGGCACTGGAAAAAAAATCCCCTAATCAAATGCCAAAAATTAAAAAGTTAACTGTCAAAAATGAAAGACCCCCCTCTCCCTTCACAAGCTTACCGAAAGAAACTTTTAATACGGGCCCATCAAAAACAAGAAGAATCTGGAGAGGCATTGTAGCCTATTGCTCCCAGATCCCGGGAACCTTTTTACAGAACCTACACTCCACACAAAAATGGCAGTCTTGAGAAAATACCCCCCCACACAATTACTATCCCCCACTTTTAACATTTCTCCATACCAACGCGTCCACCTCCCCTTTTTTATCTGAGTTTCGGTGACTAAAATTACATTTACAATAAAAGGACCCCCCAAGGGAAAAAAACAAAGGGCGGAAAAAAAAAAAACTAAATCGAAAAGCAAATGGAGAAATCAACGACGACGGGGCAGCCCCGACATTAATTTTACCGGGGGCAGTTCCTAATATCCCAAGAAAAAAAGCAAATACAGCTATTTTTCACCCCTTACAATTGCTGAGGTGGCAGCTTTACCATAAAAGTACCATACTTACCAAATTTTTATGGCACGCAAAAGCAGACTTAATTGGCGAAGTAATCATTTCCTTATCTGCCTCCATCTTGGATAACAAATTATCTCACTGACATCTGTGAACAACCATTTTTCTTAACCTGCCCAAACCTTGAAAGGCCTAATTTTTTTTTTTTTTCTTTTTTTTGTTTTGGAGTGGAAAAGGGCACCTTTTTTTTTTTTAATCCGTCCCCGTGTGTTACGTTTTGTAAATTTTGTCATCCTTCCCCCCGACACAGTGGGGCCCACTCTTCCGAAAAGGGAACAGGGTTTTAAAAGGTCGCAAGATGGGAGAAATTTGGTTTAAAAACCTCACCGATGGACTCTTTTAGAGTTTAGTTCAGGCGTAAATAACATTGCTACTTAGCAAAATATAGGGGAAATGGTTGGTTCAAATTAGGGTTGGCGTACGTCAAAACCATCTTGGAAGGCTAATGGTTGGAAGATTTAATGCGTTTATCGAAATTGGAAAAAAAATTACAATTGCAAACCTTTGATTTTTTAGACTGCGGGGGTTTTTGGTTTTTTTTTTGGATATTGTTTGTTTTTTTTGTTGTTTTTTTTTTTTTGTTTTGTTTTGTTTTTTTTTTTTTTTTTTTTTTTTTGGGGGGGGGTATTTTCCTTTTTTTCTTCTTTCCCCCCCCCCCCCCCCCCCCCCTTTTTTTTTTGGGGGGGGGGGGGGGTCCCCCTCCTGCGGGTTTTATTTAGAGTGAATTTATGATGACCCAAACGGCTATTATCGTCACAAATTTTGGTCAATCATCTCACCTGTCGTACAAACCCAATAAAACCCCAAAGACCCGACATGACCTCCTTTCCATTTGCCCCGTTTACTGGCCCTGCTGACTTATGGGTTCTCATGCCCAGGTTCGGTGATTCGCCAAAGAGAGAAGCTGGTGGTTTATCTTTTTTTTCCTTTTTTTTAAAAAAAAAAAAACCTTGTCTTTTCCCCCCGGGCTTCCTTGAGAAACTTTTTCATAGCTTGGTTTCTAGCCCATAAACCCGCATTTAAATTTTCCTAATTTCCCCTTTTATTAAAGTGTTCTTGTTGTCCCCCGTTTGTGTTGTATGTTCTATTGTTTTTATATTTTCCAACGGGACCTTGACCCAGCCTTCTAAAAACCCCTTTTTCCACTCCCTTCTTTTTTTTTTTTAATTGTCTTTTTTTGGTTAAAACCCCGTGCTACCAGTCCCTGTGTCTTTTTTAAAGTTTAGTGAACATTTACGTTTTCCCTGACATTGCATCCCTTTACTTTGAGGGGGACAAGACCACAGTTCCCTGTCTTTGGGTCTTTTGGGCGGGGTTTAAAATTTTTTAAAATTTTTTGTCTTTTTTTCCCTCTTTTTTTTTTTTTTTTTTTTTCCCTTTTTTTTAAAAAAGGAGGGAGGGGGGAGAAGAGAATAAAAAAGGGGCCCCTCCACCTTTAAAAATGATTTCCCCCAAAGCGCCTGACCCCCCTTTTCCCACTTTTGGACCTTTTACAGCAAAAGGGGGGTCATGTTGTCGATTTTGATATTTTAAAAGTTTTATTTATTTACTTTTTTAAATTTTATACCACTTTTTGTCCACAATTTTTCCCTCGTGTGAAATTCGGGCTGTTTCTCCCTGGGGAGGGCTTATGGCCACAAGGGGCAGCGTCGCCCTTTTTTTTTTTTTTTTTTTTTTTTTTTTCCCCGTCCCGCAAATGCGTCTATTTCCCTACCCACCCTGGCTTTTTTTTTTTTATACATAATGTAAAAAAAAAAATTCCGGAACAACCCTTTTGGGCAACCCGGGGGGGCTTATACGTGGGCTTATTGGGGGAAAAAGGGAAAAAAATAAAATAAATGGAATTTTTTTTAGGGGTATATCTTGGAAAAAAAAAAAATCAAAGCGCTTTGCATTTAGTCAAACACAACAATTAACCAAAAACAATTTTTTCCGTTTTAAAAAAAATTCGAAAAGAAAAACACACAAAACACACACACACAAACACCCCACAACACACAACGCACGCACGCAAGCACCGGGAGCACACGCGCGCGCACAACACACACCCTTCGAACGTTAGCACTTTGGGAGGGATTTTTTAAGGCAGGGAAAAGGGGAAGAGAAAGGAAAAACGGAAGGAGGAAAAATTAGGTTTGGAAAAAGGGGTTTTTCTTGAGGTTTTGGGTTTTAAAAATGTCGTAATAGGCTTTTGGGCCCGGAGGGAGAAAAGGAAGGCCCCTTCCAGATCGATGGGGCCAAAAACAGAGAAAAACACGGGCCCCCCGGTACATAGGTTTTAATCTGGGTTTTTCTTAAGGACAAAGTATTGCCGACGAGCGGAAAGGGAGCGAGAAAGGTGTGTACGAGGGAAAAATTTACAAAAGGAAGGGGGGTGGGAGTAAATTTTGGAGGACATTTTTAAAAAGGGGTAATTTATTCCCTTTTAGGGTTTTTTTTTCTTGGTTTCAGGCAGCCAAAGGAGAGATTTCAAAAAGGGGGGGTAATGTTTCAAAAATTTTTTTTTTTCTTTAGGACAAGGAAAAAAGCCTTTCAGAGTTTTGGGATCGTTTTAAGGGGGTTTTATTGATGAAGCTTTGGGAGGGCCAGCCAAAAAAAGAATTTTCAATAGTCCAGGAAGTGAGAGGGTAAAAGAAGGTGACGAGTTTTGGGTTTTGGGTTTATTTGGGCAGGTACTTTCGGGAAAAAAAGGGAAAAACGGGCCCCCGTTTATAGTAGCAAAGACTGACAGGTTTGGGTAATGAAATTTTTTTATGGGAAGGGGTTTTTTCGAACCCAAAAAAAACCCAGTTAGGCCCTTCACAGGAAATGGGGTAGCGGAACTGACGGTTTTGCCGAATTTATTGAAGTTGTTGGAATGGAGGAGAGTTTGTGTTTTGGGGCCTACAAGCATTTGGGTTCGGGGTTTTATCTGCATTTAGTTGTAATTTGTTTTTGTATCATCCCGTGTTTTGGGTGTCTTGAAAGCAGCTGGTCAAATTTTTGGGCAAGAGAGAAGGAAGATTTTCAGGGGTGTCCCCTTTTTTCTTTGTTTTTTTTTTTTCTTTTGCCATTTTGTCGATTAAAAATGATAATTGATATTATACGGTCTTTAAATGTGACCTTGGAGCAGTTAAAAAGGGGAAAGAGAAGAGGGGGCCCGAAAATGATCCCTGAGGGAACCAACAATTCCAGGTTTTGGGGAGGTGCTTATTTGGGAACTTGGGGTTTCTTTCAAAAAAATTTGGGGGACTGGTTTTAAGGGATGAAATGGGAACCTGGGGAGGGGTGTGCCTTTTTAAAAGCCCCCAAAAAGGGTTTTGGGGAAGGGAAGAAAAATTGAAAGGTCCCATGGTGTCAAAGGCAGCAAAATAAGTTTGGAAGGGTTTAAAAAAGGGAGATTTTCCCTGAGTCCGAAGCATGGAGAAGCCCTTTTTTAGAGTATTAACCAAGGGGGGGGTTTCAGTGCGGTGGGGTTTACGCGTTTGGCAGAAAATGAAAAGGGGGGGAAAAGTTATTGGAAAGAAGATGGGTTTTTGATTTGTTTAAAACAACTTTTTTTAAAAGGATTAAAGTAAAAGGCAATTAAAACAGGAATTTTAGTTCTTCAGGAAGTTTTTAAACGGGTTTGGTTTTCTTTTTGAGTAGAGGTGTGACTATCGCAGTTTTTTAGGGTGGGTGGAAAAAATTTCCCGGAAAAAAGAGATGGGGTTTTTCTATTTAAATTTTTTTTTGATATTAGGTATTTAAACTGTTTGGGAAAGCAAGAATGAAAAAAAGAAGGGAGGTAAAAGGGTCGAGATCGCCCTGATTTTATTTTCATTTCCCTTTCAGAATGTTCTTGATTTTTTTTTCCT
>JASPKP010005892.1:0-15072 GCA_030674155.1 Stramonita haemastoma | reverse complement strand
AAATCCAAAGAAAATCAAACAAACTAGCAAACAAAGAAACAAACAAAAAACCAATAAACCCCCCCCCCCTCTCCCCCAAAAACAAAACAAACAAACAAAAACAAAAAAAACAAACCAACCAAAACCCCCCCCAAGAAAAAAAAGCAACCCTACAACACCCCCTCCATTTTCAACTATGCTCCTATCAATCCCCCCCCCCCTCCCCAACCCCCAGCCCACAGCGACATAGCTTTAAAAAGGATAATCAAAATCATCCCCAGACAGTGATTCATCCTTTTTTTAAAACAGACCCCAAAATCAGCATTTCCCAAACTCAGGCAGGATTCCGACACGCCCCCCAAAAGGGTCAAGGACAGGACCCAGACATTGAATACTTCGTTGGTAGGGAAACTGCTCTGATAAAGAGAAAGGGAATCAAAAAATCTATAATAAAAAAGGAAAAAAAAAAACAAGGGCCCCCCTCCCCAAAAACAAAAAACAAAACAAAAAACAATAACAACAAAACAAAACAACAAAAAATAAACCCCCCCAGTGCTTACTCTTTCTCAGGGCCGACCGGCGTCAACATGAAAGGCTGTTTTTTATGGTGTCATTTGCCAGAGATGATGATAATGTTTTTGTTGTTGTGTTTTTTCACTTTGGCGTGTTTTCTTGTTATCACCTTAGAAAATTTTTTGGTAAGGGGTTTTTGCCTTAGGAAACTTGAATTTCCACCCTTTCCCCAAACAACAAAAAAACAACCAACAACCACACAAACACACCCACCACACACACACCACACAAAACCGCCCCGCCCGCGAAAGATCCCAACACAAATTTAAATAATGTTTAAATGTGGTGCTTTAATAAAAAGCCGCCCCTTCGAAAGAAAAACCCCTCCGTTAGTCTGAAATTATATTCCAATCCACTTTTGTTGGCAAGAAAAGAAAGAAACAAAAGGACATAAACATGCACAGGAGCATCTTGGTTTGTGTGTGATATGTATTGCTCCCCTGTTAAAATTTTTGGGCTGTATTAAGTACTTTGCTTGCGTTACACCTTGTGAAATTTAAAAAAATTGGCATTTTTTGTCCTGCACTCGCTTGGTTTCCCTATTTTAGTCCCTTTTTTTGAGAAAAAAGATTAAAGTCTGAACATAACACTATTCACCCCTGACGATTAAAAAACAGCAGAGTATTCAGTGGGTGTAAGTGCTGATACTAATCTAATACATACTCATACAACAAACAACTACTACATACTACAAAAAAACTTACATCCGAAAGACAGAAGACAGACAGACATACTAGAAACCAAAAAAACAAACTGCACGGTACACCCCCCAAAAACTCATTTTACCAAACACTACTTGCACAATTGTGTGTAAAACAAAAACCCCTTAATCCATAAACAATTTTTCCGCCCAATCATCCTTCTCATAAAACAAGGAAACAGGGCCAGAATTCCGACACTCCCCCCAAGGCGGGGGGTTTTAAAAGGGGATTTTTAAATGTTTCACTGTGGCGAGAATCGTGTCTGAATGGCGGAAAAGACCGGAAAGATGGGGGGAAAAAGACCGGAAGATCAAAAAAAAAGACCAGGGAAAAACATGAGGGACAGGTATGGGAGTTGTGGGCCCGGGGATTGACAACATTGTGTGCAGATCTGATGAACCTTTAGCTTCTGTTTTTCCGGGGTTTTTTTTTCCAAGTGTGTAATAAACTTTCCTTTGATATTTTAAGTTTCTCTACATTTTTAAAAATAAAAATTTTCCGTCATTTTGTTAAGTTTTTACTCAGTTTTTCATAAACTTTTTCCTTTTATAAGGTGCTTACACTTTTTTTTATAACCCTTTTTCCCTTTGTTATTGTTTGTTTTTTTTTAATTTTTTTTCTAAACTTTTTCTTTTCTTAAGCTTATTTCTCTCGTTCTTCATAAACTTTTCCCTTTTTGTTATTGTTAATTTTTTCCAGCAGAATTTTAACTTTTCCTTTTTTATTGTTCATTTTCTCTTCATTCTGTACACTTGATCTTTTTATTTTTGTTTACTTAGTGACAAAAATGAAAATGTGTTTGCCTTGGTCAATGGAAAAGCTTCCCTTAAAATTTATAAAAGTTATTTTTGCATGCTTGGGTTAAGGTGAGGGATGGGATATTCTTTAGTTTGGTGATGTGGTTTTTTTTTAAAAATTCCCGTTGTCATTTCAATCTTTTTTTTTTTGTTTTGTTTTTTCTTTTTTCGGAAAAAAAATGCTGAAAATAAAAAGAAAAAAACACAAACGAAATGTATTGAAAAACGAAAGAAAGAAAAAAAAGAAAAAAGAATGAATGAAACGATTGAAAGAGAAACAAAAAAAAGGGAAAACAATTTCGCAAGAAGACAGAAAAAAAAAAAAGAAACGAGAAGTGAACGAGAGACAAAACGAAAGGAAATGAGAGACAAAAAGAAGATGCAACCACCAAAGGGAAAAAGCAACGAAAAGAAAAGAGCATAAAAAAAAGGAAAAAAGGAAGGAAAAGAAAAGAAAGCAAAGAAAAAAAAGATGTTTCCCTTTCCGTGCCACTGCTTTCCCTGGCTCCCGTCTTCGCAGTCTTCTCTCCCGCTGCTTCCTTGGCAATTTTTTTTGTTACTTAATTTTAAGCACCCCCAGGTCGTGTCCCCCTTTTTGCAAACGTACCCACTTCTCTTTTTTTTAGATTAATTCTTTTTTCCTCCCCCGACACCCCCCCCCCCCCTTGTCACGCCACGACATGCATGCTGCTCGCGGTGACATACAAAAACCCCAGCACATGCACATCACACACACACAAAAAATTTAGGCATCTTTTTGATGGGATCAACAACAGACACACAACACACCGACACACACAACCACACACACAACACAGCAAGACACAAAACTCACACACACAAAACACACCACCAACAAACACACCACCGCACACACACCGACACCACACACATACAACAGAGTGTCGAAAACGATTTGTACGGATTGGGGAGAAGGTTGGACGGAAAAAAAAAGGAGACCCCTATACTTGGGTCTGATGGCTGTCAAACAGGGTGAACCCTAACAATAAAGGCGATGGTCTCTCTTTTTTTTTTTGGTTTTTTTTTTTTTTTTTTTTAAGGAGTATCCCAGGAAATAATTGATTAAAAAATTTACCTTGTTATTGTTTTTTTGTTGTTGTTTTTCTTTCAAAAATTTATTGTTTTTTGTCGTTTATCATCATCACATCATCATATCATCATCATAATACCATATCATCATCTCATCAACATTGGTAGTGTAGTAGTAGTATAGTGTGGGTTTTGTGTGTGAGCACAGCAGCAGCGGCAGCAGTAAATGTATTTAGTAGCAGCAAGAAAAGCAGCAGCAGCTGCGTGCACAGTAGCAGATTAAAGTAGTAGGGTGTATACCCTACTGCACCATTCCCAAATTATTCTCACTGCTGTTGATTGCTTAGCTGACATTCATATTCAATTATATCAAGTCTGATAGTTTTGGAGATTTTTTATTTCCAATTGGTAGTGGTGTTTTTTTTTGTTTTTACTGTACATTTCAGGAGTTCGGATCCAGCCCAAAAGACTGGTTTTTGTCCTTACAGGTAACCATTAGCGGTACAAAAAAATATAGACTGGGGGGCCGGCCCATGGTTTTTGGGGCTTTGAGCTGGGGTTTTTGACTTCCCGGGGGATTAGCCACCTTTCCCCCTTTCGAGTTAACACATATTGACTCCAGACCCCCAAAAGTCCCTCAGTTGAGAATATATACCGAGATCTCGTTTGGGAAACGCACCACAAGCTTTTTTCCCGGCGACTTTGATTGAAAAAAAATCTCCCTTTTGGAAGAAATCTATTTCGTTGGTAAAAAATGGAGGACAAAACAAAAAAAACAAAACCAAAAAAACCCCACACTAAAAAATTTGGGGTTTGTCGTGTTTCGACATCTCCCCAAAGCGGAAAATGGCTACCAAAAAGTTCGGTAAATTGTGGCATAGCAAAATTCACCATTGGTAAGTCGAGGGGGAAACGAAAATGAAAGATTTGGGTTACTGTGTAAACACGGGGGCCCTATAGTACACATGCTCCAACCCACCCCACCAAAGAAAAAAAAAAGAGAAGAGGGGGGAGGAGAAGGGGAGGGGGGAGGCAAAAGAGAAGAGAGAGAGGGAGAGAGGGGAGAGAAAGAAGAGAGAGGAGAAGAAAAAAGAGGAAACAAGAGAGAACAGAGAGAGAAGGAGGGAGATAGATGAAACCCTTGCTAAAGTAATTCCTAGGGGTAGCTACGTTTTCCCCCAAAATAGTTATCCCTGAGCAAAAAGCAGCCGATTTGTAACCCACATTTCTAAAGGTCGCACTGCCATAGTGCCCCATAAAAAAAACGAAAAAATTTAAAGAGCTGATTTGGCTTATTATCTGACGGGGTTTACGTTTCAACAAAAGGATCACGAACTTTTGTCCTGTTTTTTAAAGAAGGTGTTTAGTGGGAGAATGTCTCATTATAAAATTTATAACATCATTATAAAAAATATGATAATACTACACGAAGCTGAACTTTGTAAAAAAAGTGGTGCGTGCGTGCTTTGCGTGCGTCGGCGGGGTGCTTTGTGTGTGTGTGTGTGTGGTGTGTGTGGGTGTTTGTGTGTGTGTGTGTGTTTTGTGGGGTTTGTGTTCACCCCCTTCGGCTTTTATTTCGTTTAATCGTGTGTGGAGGTGGTGGTGGTTTGGTGCGTGGTCTGTGTCTGTGCACGGGGCCAAAAGCCCCAAAAAAATTTGAAAAAAAAAAAGGGGACCTCCCCCACACACACACACACACCAACACACACACACACACACACACATAACACACCAACCACACTACACACAGCACCAACAGAGTTTAAACACCACCATTTTATGAAAAAAAACACTCCCTGTGCAAATGCCAATTTTATGCAGAAACCAGGGGAAATTGGGAAAATTTTTTTAAAACCTTTATGGTCCCCTTAGTTTTCCCCCTCCCTACAAAATACGATCTGCCCAGGGGGCCCGCGGGAATGGGTACGGGGGGTGTTTGAGTCTTATGAAAACTACTTGCCCTGACCTGGCCTGGGGTGGGTTTGTGATGGGAAGGACAGGAGAACAAAGGGGGCTGGGCCTGTAGGAGATTTGTTCATCTTCTTTACAAAGGAGGAGACTTTTTCTTTTTTCATTACTACACACATGGGGAAAGTGTTGCTTTTGGCGGGTTTTTAGAGAGTTTCATAAAGATTTGGGGAACATTGAGGCTAAAATTGTGTGTGGTGTATTTTTGTGTGTGTTTTGTGTGTGTGTGTGTTGTGTTTTGTTGTGTTGTGTGTGTGGGTGAGTGTGTGTGGTGTGTTTTGTGTTTTGGGTGTGTGGTGTGTGTTTTGTGTGGTGTGTGTGTGGTGGTGCGTTTTGGGGTTATGCTTTTGCTTTTTGTGTGTGTGTGTTTTGTGTGTTTTGTGTTGTGGGTGGTGTGTGTGGGGTGTGGGGTGTGTGTTTTTTAAGATAATACAAAAAAACAGCTGCAAGGGGGGCCCTAAAAATAATGAAAGAGGGGGGTTTTTGTTCCAAACCACCTTTACTTTTTTCCCCCCCTTTCAGCCAGCCCCAGCAGCAAAAACCCAACTGAACCGGAAAAAAATTGCATGGCCCTTTTTTTGGAATTTGCAGGGGGAGAGAGAGGATGAGGGGGAAAGGGGAGGAGGGGGGGAGAGAGGGGGAGGGGGGGGAGAGAAAAAGGAGAGGGAGAGGGGTTGTTTTGAGGGGGGGGAGGAGAGGAGGGGGGGAAAAGAGAGAGAGAGGACAGACAGACAGCCCAGACGGGACAGCCCAGACAGACAGACGGGCGGGCCCCCGCGACCGCCCCCGACCGACCGACAGACAGTTTTAAAAACCCCCGGGTTTATACTGTTTAGGCAGCCGGAAAGAAGACGGGACGAACGGGGTTAAAGACAAGTGCCCCCCCCAAAAAAAAAAAAAAAAAAAAAAAAAGGGGGGGGGGGGGGGGGGGGGGGGAAGGGGGGGGGGGCCCAAAAAGTATTTTGGTTTTATATTAAATTCAGGTTAAAGAAAGGTCGGGCCGCCCTGACTTTTAACTTTGATTTTTGACAACAAAGGATGCAGTGATAAACTTCTCCAAAATTTTGAGGGGAGACCCCCTTTTGGGGAAGCTTTTTAAATTTTTAAAGAGCGAAAACCACAAAGAAAATCGTCTTCAGGTTTTTTTTCAAATTGAGTTTTACCATTTTCAGCTTTTTTAAACACCCCAGTGCTGCGTGAAAATGTTCATTAATACAAAACCAAATGTTGCAAAAATTTTACAAAACCGTTTAAATGTTGCACATCTCCCCGGGGAGTATGAAAAAAGGGAAATTCAAACACGGGAAACTGATGTGCAGGGTTTTTTATTTCAAAATTTAAGGGCCCCCCCCCCCCCCCCCCCCCCCCCCCCCCCCCCTCCCCCCCCCCCCCCCCCCCCCCCCCCCCCCCCCCCCCCCCCCCCCAAAAACCCCCCCCCCCCCCCCCCCCCCCCCAAAAAAAAAAAAAAAAAAAAACCCCCCCCCCCCCCCCCCCCCCCCCCCCCCCCAAAAAAACCCCCCCCCCCCCTTTCCCCCCCCCCCCCCCCCAATTTTTTCCCCCCCCCCCCCCCCCCCCCCCCCCCCCCCCCCCCCCAACCCCCCCCCCCCCCCCCCAAAAAACCCCCCCCCCCCCCCCCCCCCCCCCCCCCCCCCCCACCCCCCCCCCCCCCCCCCCCCCCCCCCCCCCCCCCCCCCCCCAAACCCCCCCCCCCCCCCCCCCCCCCCCCCCCCCCCCCCCCCCCCCCCCCCCCCCCCCCCCCCCCCCCCCCCCCCCCCCCCCCCCCCCCCCCCCCCCCCCCCCCCCCCCCCCCCCCCCCCCCCCGAAAAAAAAAACCCCCAAAACCAAAAAAAAAACCCCAAAAAAATAAAAAAAACCAAAAAAAAAAAAAAATTTTTTTTTTTTAATTTTTTGTTTTTTTTTTTTTTTTCCCCTTTTCTTTTTTTTTTTTTTTTTTTTTTTCCCCGGGGTTTTTTCTCTTGTATATATCGATTTTGGATAAAAAAAAAAAAAAGACAAGCCTGTTTATATCCCCCTTCCTTTATTATTGTTTTTTGTTAGGGCTGTGCAGTTTTGGGAAGATAAATCTGCTAACGACGGTAGTTTGTCGGGTGATAAAAAAAGGCACTGTAAGGAAAAAGAACGATAGTCAAACAATAGAAAATTTTTTTAGTAGCCTCATTCCAAACAAAACAGAAAAAAAGGGAAAGGCCCCAAGGAAAAAATTTGCCAGGAAAAAAATCCATCTACCAAAATTGAAAAAATAAAATTTAAAATAAGTGCCACACGGGTGCGACCTTGTTGTGTGTGTGTGTTTGTGTGTGTGTGTTTTTTGTGTGTGTGTGTGGTGTGTGTGTGTGTGTGTTTTGTGTTTGTGTGTGTGTTTGGATTTTTATTTACGCAGACTTTTTTCAAATTTTGCAAAAAAAATTTCCAGCATTTTAAAACAATTCCCGTCTTTTTTGTTTTCCCTTTCTAAAATTACACGAGGGTACGGGCCATCCCCCTTTGGCAAAAAAAAGCCATGATAACCCCTGACATGGCGGGGGGAAACGTTTTCAAAAAATTTTTATTCCTGAGGGTTTTCTTCTTTTTTTTCTTTTTTCTTTTTTTTTTCCAAAACTTGTAGTAGAAAGAAGTTTGTCTTATTCTCGCTAGATTGCGTTTTTAATATCTGTTTTATTTTGGTGGGCATACTGTTCTTTCTTTCGACTTTATTCTTTTTTCAGAAGGGGGGCCCTTAAAATTTTCCCGGGTGGCAAGTTTTTTTTTACTTTCTGCTATTGCAAAACCCGGGCCCCCATTTCTTCATTTGTTCGTTTTTTTGGTTTTGTAAATTTTTCAGCTAAAACCAAACCAAAAAAGTGCTTTATCGCCCAAAAATAGATGAAGCTTTGGGGAAGCAGGTTAAAACATTTTACATAAATTTAAATTTACACAAGAAAAAAAACTTCAGTTTAGGGAAAACGGGTTTTTAAAAGCAACGCAATAATTTTTTAAATTTTTAAACGAAATTTTTTGGGGGTTTGGGAAAGTGACAAGTTATGTTTTTACAAGGGGTTAAATCCATTCAATTTTCCTTATTTTTCTGTCAGGGTTTGGGGTTTTGTTGGTTATTAAAATTTCCCAAAAATACATCGGTTTTTTTTTTCAAAAAAAGGTTTGGGACGGGGGTAGATCCAAAAGAAAAAATAGTTTCAAGTTTTTTTTTTTTTTTAAAAAGGGTACTTTAAATTGAAAAAAAAGAAAATAGATTTAAACACACACCACACACACAACACCACCACACACACACACCACACACACACACACCCCACACACACCACCTCAAAAAAAAACCACAAAAAAAATTTACAACCAAGGCAACACCCATACATTTTAAAAGAACATAATCAAAAAGGGCACTGCACAACTTTCACAAAACCCACACACCGAGTACACCCCCACCAATCTAGAGAGAGAGGAAAAGGGGAGAGAGGGGGGGAGAGAGAGATGGGAGTTTGGGGGAGAGGGGGGAGGAGGGGGAGGGGGGAGAGGGATGAGGGGGGGAGGGGGAAGAGAGGAGAGAGAGAGAGAGACAGGGGACAGAGAAAGGGGGCAGGGACAGGAGGGGGGGGGTTTTTTTAATTTAATGAAATCTTCTCTTTTCAAATGTTTCCAAAATCGTTTCATTCCCCAAAAACCCAAAAAAAGGGGGGAAAGGAAAAAGGAAAAAAAAACATCTCAGTTTCCCCCCTGCGCCTAATTTTTAATGGCCCGGAAGCGGAATTCTATTTGAAAAAAGGATTGAGCCTGGGAAAATACCCCAGATCAAGGTTAAAAAAAAAAAAAGGGGGATTGAAATCATTAAAAACACACGTAAAGGGGGGACAGGGGGGTTGGGGGGGGGGGGGGGTTGGGGGGGGGGGTTTGGGGGTTGGGGGGGGGAGGGGGGGGGGGGGGGGGGGGGGGGGGGGGGGGGGGGGGGGGGGGGGGGGGGGGCTTTTTAATTTTTTTTTTTTTTTTTTTTTAAGGGGGGGGGGAGGGGGGGGGATTTGGGGGGGGGGGGGGGGAAGGGGGGGGGGGGGGGGGTTTTTTCAGACAAACCGGGCAGATGTTCAAACTTTTTGAAAAACCGTTACGCAAAAAAAGGGTAAAAAAAATTTTTGGGAGGGGGGGGGTTTTTTTGGTCAAAGGAGCCTTTTTTTTTCCCACAATGCAAACATATCCCGACTATATTCTTGTTCCCTGGGTTCCGATTGCTGGAGGTTTGACCCCCTTTCCCCTCTTTGTTTACCCCGGAATTATTTTAAGCCTTATGTCTTTTTAAGACTTTAAAATTTCGGTATCACAAAATTATATGTTTTTTTTTGGGTTATGTTATGTTATGTTATTTTATGTTTTTGTTATGTTAGGTATGTTTTAGGTATGTATTTTATGTATGTATGTATTTTATTTATGTTAGAAAGTTTGAATGTTTTGTATGTATGTATGTATGTATGCCCCCACACCCAATATTTTTTATAAAAATTAATATATATTATATATATATATATTTATATATATTATATATAAAACAAAGAACAACAATTTAAGCGGGGGCGGGGCACCTATTTAGAATGAAACACTTGAAATTACCCAGGGAGCAAATTTTAAAATTTTCAAAAATAGCAGTTTGTGTTTGCTCGCCCCCTCCCCCCCCCCCCCCCCCCCCCCCCCCCCCCCCCCCCCCCCCCCCAATAAAAAAATTGTTGGATTGTGTTTGGAAATTTGAGGGGTTTTTGCACCCAGCCCAGCAAAAAATTATGCTAATGTCCACGGGGAATTTTTAAAACCAATTATTTTCAATTTTTTTGCACCTTCTATCTATCTGCCCTTTTAAACGGGACATAAAAAAAACGTGTTTTCCCACAGTGTTGTGAATAAGTTTAAAAAGGCATTGATTTTCCCTTTTATAATCCCACATTATAATCAGAGTTTTAAAAAGCCTTTTTTTTTTACTGGTTGTACAAAAAAAAGGGAACGAAATGCTTATTCCATTTTTCCTCGAAAAAAAAGGGAAAAAATAGATAGAAAGTAGACAGAAAGACAGGGGAGGACAGGACGACAGACAGGGGCGACAGATAGATAGTTTGTAGATGATAGTTTGATTGATAGCAGACGATAGACAAAAAAAATAAAGGGGGCTTCATTTTTCTGCCACCATTCTTTTATTGGGAAGGCCGAAAAAATTTGCAGTTTGTCACCAAAAAATTTTTTTAAAAAATGGAAACTTGTGGCTTTAAAAAAAACATAGGGATTATCTGATTTGGCATCCACGACACAATCGACGCCCCTTTTTTTCTAAACAATCCCGAAACACCTTTACGGGAAATGATACCATTTTTTCGAGGGGTTTTTTTAAAACAGTTCCTGAATTTTGTCAGCAAGTCACAATAAACCGTTACCCCCCCCCCCCCCCCCCAATCTTTCTCAGGGGGTCAAGAAACGCGGGGGTTTTGGCCCCGTTCATATGTCACCAGTTAGTTTCCCGTTATTAACCCGTTTCACTTTAAGAAACCAGAGCTGTGCCCGTTCATTTAATTTTTAAATGTTAGTCCCTTTTTCAGAATTTTTTCATATAGCCTCTCTCTTCTCTCTCTCTCTCTCTTCTTCTCTCTCTCTCTCTCTCCTCTCTTCTTTTCTCTCTCTCTCTCTCTCTCTCTCTTGTGAAAATGGGTATTATCTTGTGTTTTTTTTAAAACCACCCTTTCCCGTAGCATGTGGTTTAAATCCTTTCCCCAAAAGGGCACCGGTGACCTTTTTTTTGGAAAGGCAGAGCGGGTTTTTAAAAGTGGTGCGCGGATTTTTCAGATGTGTTCGCCACAGGGGCCTCGGTTTTCATTTTCAAAATCCCGGAAGGGAAAAAAATAACATGAGGCTTTGGGGTCTTTAGTTCAAACCCTTTGGGGGTTTTTACTAAAGTCTGATTTAATGAGTAGGCCTATGAATTCCAGGGACATTAAGCAAACAGATCCTCCAGTGCTTGGGGGCTTTAAATTTAAATTGGTGAAAACCCCGGAGCTCTAGCCGGGGAAAAAAAAAAAAAAACCCCCCTCAAATCAAACAACAAAAAAACCCCAAAATTAAACAACAAATGAAAGTTTTGGGAAATTTACTGTGGTTTTGGGTTAGGGGAAACATTCCCCTCTAAAACTAAAATTTTTTTGGGAAAAAACCCGGGGCGAACCCTACACTGAAGTAAACTTGTCTGGGTGACATAAATTGGTAATAGGGAAAAAGACGGTACGAAATTGTTTAAAACAATTTAATTTTCCCTTTTCCCAAAACATTTTTGTCTGGGAAAGGGGAGGGCCCTGGGAATCAAATCCCGGGGGTCAAAAGGAAAAAAAAATTTGCATCGTTTATTTTTGGGTTTATACGGTTTGTTTTGCACAAAGGGTTTTTATTGGAAGTGTTTATACTTTCGACTTTTTTTTCGATAAAATGGTTTGGCCGAGTTTGGGGAAAAAACGTTTTTAAATTTTTTATTTGGAAAAGGAAAAATAAATGCTTTCCCCCCAGAAATAATGACAAAAAGTAACTGAATAATAAACTAGAAATGAACCCAAGAAAGAAATTTTAAATTCACTCAGATATTTTCGTTGCAACAATTTAAAGTTCTTGGCTCACACACCTACACAGCACCCCCCACCCCCCACTTTGATTCACGTTTTAAATTTCCCTTTTTTCACCCCTTTTGGGGTAGGGAAATGATTACAAACAAATTTCCCAAACAGAAGAAAAAACCCTACCAAAATAATATAAATTTACTAACGGGAAAACTGAATAACAAGAGTTAAATTGAAAAATTAAAGGGAAAAGAACAGTGTTAAAGACTAAAAAGCCCTTTAAAAAAAATAAAATTTTTTAAAGAAAAAAACCCCAAGATTTTTTAAAAAAATGAATTTCTTTAAAAAACACGTTGTTTTACTTGGGTGAAAGCCCAATTTAAAATTTCAAGAAAAAAACCTGAAAAATTTTATGAATCTTCAGAGAGGAAAACCATTCGGTTTTTTACATTTCATCGCCTACAAAAATAAAACTGGAATTGGGTTAAAGAAAAATGTACACACACACACACACACACACCCCAAAACACACACAACCACACACACACACACACCCCATGGGCGGGAAATATGTTTTACTTGATCTAGAATTTTCCCCACTTTACGGGGCAGACAACAAATCGGTTAGTCTTTTCAATTACCCAAATAAGACCTGCAAAAAGAAAGAAAAGAAAATTCTCTCTTTTCTCTCTCCTCTCTCTCTCTTCTCTCATCTTTTTCTCTTCTCTCTCTTTTCTCTCTCTCTCTCTCTCTTCTCTCTCTCCCCCCCCGGGTTTTCCCCCTATCATGGCATTAATTATTTGGTTCAGACAGGGGTGCTATGTTGGTAAAGACCCCAAAGCTCCCTGAAATTTCTTTTTTTTTCTTTAGTCAGTCCTGTTTTCTTTTTTTAGGGGGTTTATGGGAGGTAGCCCTATCATGTGTAATTTAACTTGTTCGGGTTTAATTGTAGGGTTTCCCTCCAGGGACAATCCCAAAAACAAGCTAGACGGCCCATCTTTCCTTTTCAGACAAGGGGGGATGGTACCACCCACAGTGAAGGGCATAAAAAGATTTGGGCATTTTGTCTGTGTGTGGTAGGCTACCACCCCCTCAAAAACAAGTTGGGGGAATATGTTTCCCCCGTGCCCCAGGTACCCTTTAAAGCCCGAGGGGGTCATTGGGTATGTGGCGGTTTGAAAAAAATATTATTCCGCACAACAGTTCGTGGCTTGCCCAAACCCTGTGTTAAGTGTGGGGTGTGTGTGTGTGTGTGTGTGTGTGTGTGGGGTTGGGGTGTGTGTGTGTGTAGGACCCCCCCTCAAAACAACACACACACACACACACACCACAAAACCAAAACAAAACACACCCCACCACACCCCAACACCCACACCCAAAAATTTTGGGCGCCAAACAGAAGCACAACGAAAGTCTGAAGAAAAAAGTTTGGGAGGAACCATTTTGTTTCATTGTGGTTTTAAAAAAGAAACACTCCCCAGCTTACTTAACCCCCCCCTACAGGGGGGAAGTTCGGGGTTTTTTCCGTACAGGACTGCCCCTTTTTTTAAACACGGGTGGCCCTTCCCTTTCCTGGCCCCAGGAATTTCTTGCATCATTCTCCCCTTTCCCAAACCCTTTCCCTTTTTTTTTTTTTTTTTCTTCTTCGTTTAAAAAAAAAAAAACAACACCCTTTTTTGGGGAAAGGGTTCACAAAGTGGGGGAAAAAAAAGAAAAAACGGGTATTAGTATAAGCCTTTGAGAGTTTTGTTTTGGGAAACCTCCTTTTTTTGTTTAAATGTGTGTGGTGTGTTGTGTGTGTGTGGGGTGTGTTGTGTTGTGGGGTGTGTGTGTGTTGTGTGTGTTTTGTGGTGTGCGTGTGTATGTGTGAAATTGTGTGTGTGTGTGTTAAGAAATAATTTTGTTTCAAATACTTAAAAATAAAAAGTTAATTTAAAAATCGCAAAAAATTCATTTTTTTGTTCCATTCTAGCCCATTGTTTAAACTTAAAGCGGGGTTTTTTAGCCCCATTCATGGCACGAAATTTTTCCTTTACTTTTTTTTGAGTAGAAAAACTTGGACTTTTGTATTCCCCCCCCCAAAAAAAAAAAAAACCCCCCCCCCCTCGAAAAAAAAAAAGCAAAAAAAAAAAAAAAGCCCCCCCCAAACAAAAACCAATAACAAAAAAAAATACCCCCCCTACCCCCCCCCCCCCCCAAAAAAGAAAAAACTCCCCCCCTTTCAACCCCCCCCCCCCCAAAAAACCCAAAGACAAAAAAAAAAACCCCAAAACCCAACCCCCCCCCTTTCCCCCAAAACATACCCTTAACAAAAGGCGTTTGGGTTTTTAAAACACCCTGGCAACCCTACTGGGGTTTTTTGGTTGAAAATTTTAAAAATTTTACTTTTTAAATCCATGCAGGGGAAAAAAAAAACTTTTGGAAAACTTTGGGAAAGTTGATAAAATTTTTGGGGAAAAACACATTCATCACTATAAAAAAATTTTATTTCTGGAAAGTATTTTTTTTGTTTTTTTTTCCCCCAAATTCTTCCGGGGCCAAAAAAAAAATTCAACAATTTAACGCTCCCTTTTCTTTTTTCCCTTTCCCATGCTAAAGGGAAGCCCAACATATGGTAGGGGGTTTTTCCTCTCCCTTCGGCAGCACGGGGGGAGATAGGGCCCCCGGGCCCAAGATGGAACGGACCCTTTGAGCGTTTCGTTTTTTTATTTATTTTTTCCCCTTTTTTGGGTTTCCCTTTTTTAAAGAAGTATCATGCTCCCCGAGTAATATCAGGTTTTCCCGGTTTGTAAGAAAAAAAAACAGGATCGTCGCGGGGGGAAAAAAAAAGAAATTTTCACGAAAAACCACCCCAACACACCACACACCACGGGGCGCGCGCCCCACGCACCCAAAAACACACACAAACACACACACCCCACGCCCTCCCCCCCCCCCCCCCCCCCCCCCCCCCCCCCCCCCCCCCCCCCCCCCCCCCCCCCCCCCCCCCCCCCCCCCCCCCCCCCCCCCCCCCCCCCCCCCCCCCCTCCCCCCCCCCCCCCCCCCCCCCCCCCCCCCCCCCCCCCCCCCCCCCCCCCCCCCCCCCCCCCCCCCCCCCCCCCCCCCCCCCCCCCCCCCCCCCCCCCCCCCCCCCCCCCCCCCCCCCCCCCCCCCCCCCCCCCCCCCCCCCCCCCCCCCCCCCCCCCCCCCCCCCCCCCCCCCCCCCCCCCCCCCCCCCCCCCCCCCCCCCCCCCCCCCCCCCCCCCCTCCCCCCCCCCCCCCCCCCCCCCCCCCCCCCCCCCCCCCCCCCCCCCCCCCCCCCCCCCCCCCCCCCCCCCCCCCCCCCCCCCCCCCCCCCCCCCCCCCCCCCCCCCCCCCCCCCCCCCCCCCCCCCCCCCCCCCCCCCCCCCCCCCCCAAACCCCCCCCCCCCCCCCCCC
>JASPKP010005891.1:0-15074 GCA_030674155.1 Stramonita haemastoma | reverse complement strand
ATGAAGCAAAGGGGACAATTTAAAAAAGCCGATTGATTCAGTAAAAAAACCGGACAAACAACCCAACCCCCCCAACCAAAAACATAAAATTGCCGAGCAGCCATTAGCGAAAAAAAGATATAAAAAGCTCAAATTTGTTATTTTGTTTATTATATTTTTTTTTTTTTCCTTTTTTTTTGTTTTTGTTTTTTTTTTTGGGTATCTAAAGGTGATAAAACGCTGGGTTGGTCTTTATTTAGGAAACTGCAGTGGGTTGTTTTTTTATGTTTTCAAATTTTCCCTTTTACCTTTTTTTAACACTTTGGGGGGGGTTTTCACGTGGCACTGAACGAACTGAATAAAAACCCTGAGTCAAGTCAAACAGGGTTCCTAAATTTCTGTCCGGCTCTCCACTGTGCTTTGTCTCTTCCCTCTTTCTCTCTCTCTGCCCGCGGGTGTGTGTTTGGAGTGAATTTTTAGAATTGTTGGGGACACTTGAGTGGTTATGTAAAAAAACACGTGATTGTTTTTTGGTCAGGTTCTTGGTGTTTTTATTGTGTTTCCTTTGTTTTTTGGCTTGTTTATTTCTCTTTCTTAATGTTGGGTTTTTTTTTGGGTTGTTTTTTGTTTTTTTTTTTTTTTTTGGGGGGCCTGGTGGAAAGAACTTTGGCTTACCAATTACCCTCATTAAAACTTCGTTTTTTCGGTTTCTCTCTCTCTCTCTCTCTTCTTCTCTCTCTCCTCTCTCTCTCCCGGTTTTCTAATATCTACTTTGTTTTAAAAAAGTGTTTTTATCGTTCCCATTTTCAAAACCTCAAAAGTCAATTTCGACAAAAAAAAAAAATTAAAAGGGGGGGGGGGGGGGGGGGGGGGGGTGCTTAGTGGGTTTGTTTTCGTCGGATTGTTGTTTTGTTATTGTTCCCCCTTAAACTGGGGGGGGGGGGGGGGCATCCAGAAAGTGCAGTATATGCTCATAATCCCACCGGGAATCCTGTGTGAGATTGAAAAAGACATGAATGGAAGTGGCGTGTATGACGGGGTTTTAATACCTCGCCATTTATGGGACCATATCCCCACTTGAGGGGATTACTTTGCAGGGGTTTAGCCACAATGGGCCCTTTTAGAAAGTTTTACTCGGGAGTTAAATTAAAAAAACAAAAGAAAAAAATGGGATACCAAAACTCACCATTTGGGAACCCCAACCCTGGCCATGGCACACACACCCCCCAACACACCACAACACAAACAAACCCCGCACACGCCCCGCCCAACACACACACACAACCACAAACCCCAACAAACGCACGCCGCAACACACAAACACACAACACACACACACACCCTTTCTCTCAACCCATGCTACCCAATATGTAAACAAGGGGGAGAGAGAGAGAAGAGAGAGAAGGAGAGAGGAGAAGGGGGGAGAGGAAAGAGAGAGAGAGAGAGACTTTGTTACATAAAAATGTTGCGTTACAAGATTTCATCAATTATGTATGATTCACGAAAACAAAGGGATTTCAGAAATTTTTTTTTTTTTAAAAGTAAGATTTATTTTTTAAATTCAGGGAAGGGGGGGGGGGGGGGGGGGGGGGGAAAGGGAGAAAAGTAATTTCAGAAGTTCTTTAGCAAATACGTTTTCGTTTCACATGAAGAGCAGCGTTGTGGAAAAATGTGATCACGCCAAAACAAAAAAGACATTCCCCAGCCCCCCTGGGCCCCCCCCCCCCCTCCCCCCCCCCCCCCCCCCAAAAAACCCACCCCCCCCCCCCCAAAACCTTTCTCTCTAACTCCCCCATCCCGTCGTCACTCTAACGGGCCGAAATAATTCAAAGGGAAGGGGGGGGGTTCCGCCCGGGCCGGGAATTTTCGCCCCCTTCATGCAGGGGTTTTTTGTGAGGGTTTTTTTTTTTTTTTCTTTTTTGGGGAAACAGAAATTTGGGGGAGTAAAACAACGTGTAGTTGTTTTTAAACTGGCTGATTTTGTTTTTTAAAACAGGGTTTTTTTTGGGGGGTTGGTTTTTTTTTTGATTTTGTGTGTTTTGTCTGTTGTGGTGATTTGGGTGTGGTGTGTGTGGGGTGTCTTTATTTTTTGTCTGTCATTAAATGATTTAGTGTTGGGGGGGGGGGGGGGGGGGTTTTATGGGTGTTAAAATTCCTTGATTTGGGTTTTATTTTTTGGTCCCTTTCCCGTCTAACCTGATTTTCAGCACAAAACACGGCGTACTGATAAAATAGCTCCTCTTCTCTCTTCTCTCTCCTCTCCTCTCTCCCTTTCTCCTCTCTCTTTTTAACCCATAAAAAAAAATACATGCAATGCATTCCTCACCCCCGCAGAGCTTTGATATAATACACTTAAAAAAAAAATTTTATTAAGTGAAACTAGTGTCCAGTTTTTAAAAAAAATATTTTTTGGTCAGTTAAATTCTTTTTTAAAAAGGGGGAAAATGGGGGGGCTGTTTTTTCTTTTTGTTGCACTCCTCGCCTACTACATCTTGGGAATTCATCAAAACGAGATTTTTTGGTATGGCAAACCCCCCTCAACCCCCCCCCCCCCCCCCCACCACCAAAAAACACACCACACCCACACCATTGAAACCCCCTTTTGGGGAAAGGTCACCCTTTTTTTTCCCAAAAAATTTTCAACTGACATGGGTTCTTTCGACCGCACAAGTGCGACGGTTTTAATGTCTCCCTTACACTCCGTTGGGGTTTTCCCCCAAATAGGAAAAAAGGGGGGGGCTGGTACGAACCAAACTCACGGTTTTCTTTTACAAGAAAGGGAAAAACTTCCTGCCCCCCTTACTCCTTAATATTTAAATGGTAAGGTCCGTGGGTTAATGAAAAAATTGAAATTTCAAACCATTATTTCTTTCCCAATTTTTTGGGGGTAGGAAAAGTTTTTTAAAAAAAAAATACCATTTTTAAAGGGGCAATGTCATTTAAGAAGGTTTTTGCGGTTCAGTACAATTTTAAAAGAAAAATACCTACCTTGACCCGTCAAAAAATAAAAAAAATTCAAAGAAATAAGAAAACTTTTGGTTTTTTTCGAAAGTCTTAAATGTGTGTGTGTGTTTTTTGTGTGTGTGTGTGGGGTGCATTACAACAAAAATAAAAAAAAAAAAAATTCTTATTCAGTACTCCCAAGGGGGCATTTTGATTCTATCACTCTAGATCTAGCTGTGACAGGAGATTGAAAATCTGATCGGAAAAAAAAAAAAAAAAGATCGGGGAAAAAGCACTGTAGTTCTGGTAGGGGGTCAGGGTTA
Organism: Stramonita haemastoma; assembly: GCA_030674155.1. NCBI lineage: Eukaryota > Metazoa > Mollusca > Gastropoda > Neogastropoda > Muricidae > Stramonita > Stramonita haemastoma. Next base: position 11,829 of record JASPKP010005891.1, on the reverse strand, counting down.
GAAAAATAGGGGGTTAGACCCCATGGGATGACGAGCTTTTTGTTATGTTGCCGTTATGTGTGGCTGACTCGGCCAAAAGATAGTGCGTACTGTCTTTAAAGTTAAAGTCGCCCGAGCCAAAGGCTCTCGGGCCCGGGTGCTTATCCCGTTTCTGTGGCTTTTAACGTGAGAGTCATAGACCCCCCCTGGATGGGACGCCAGTTATCGCAGGGTAACCCCCAACAAAAAGGTTGGTCCCCCCCTTTTTAAAACCGGGTTGGTGAAAAAAGCCGAAAAGTGCCTTTCCAAGGGCACAACGCCATAGCGGAAAGCTGGGATCGAACCCCGAAACCCTTTTTGTTTAAAGGGTTCCAACGCCCTAACCACTAGACTTCAGCCGCGGCTGGGGACTATCTTTGCGCACTCAAAGGGGGTTTTTCCAATTGCGTCCCATGGGCCCTTTACCCCCTTTTGACCGGCACTCTCCATTTAAATCAGAAACCCTCTCTCAAATTAAACGGAACAAAACCGGAAAAAAACACAACAAAAAATGAATGGAGTTTGGGGCGGGCCGGTGTGTGGGTTGGGGTAGGGGTGTGGTGGGGCGTTTTTTGACAAGGGGGGTGGAATAAAAGGAAAACTTTCAACATACAGTAGGACCACTGACTGAGGTTTTAGCTTCTAAAGAGGGGGGGGAGGGACTTCACTCCACCCCTAACCCCCATTGCCTCTTCCAAAAGGAGAGCTATGAAAAAAAGTGGAAAACCAATTTTTCTTTTCCCCAACTTGTCTGCTGACAAAACACCGTGGGTTTTTTTTGTTTTTTGTTTGTTTAAAAAAAAAAATAAATTTCAAAGAATACTTTAAAAAAGCAAGCTTATAGATATAGCGCCCCCTTTTGTGGGTTTAAACCACATAAAATGTAACATGAACACTGTGGGTATCATTGTAAACTAAAGACTCTTTAACTTGAAAGCAATGAAGATGGGTTTACGCTGATTGCCCAAACTAAAAACGGATATAGAAATAACAGGGTAATCTATAAAAACGATTTTAACCGAAAAAAAAAAAACCACAGCCGATCTAATGTAAATTTTTTACAAGACAGTGGGGTTTTCTTGTCTTTTTGTTTTTGCCCCCCCCCCCCCCCCCCCCCAAAAAAAAACAACAAAAAACAAAAACAAAAAACAAAAACAAAAAAAAAAAAAACCCCACACACAAACTTAAACCGAAAGAAACAAATAAAACAAATTTAAATGCCCAAATCACAAAACCCAGCAGGTCCAATCAGAATTAAAACTATAACAAACATGAATTTCAAAAAATTAAAAATTCATAGCTTAAAATTTAAGAAACAATGTGTTTAGAAGAAGAAAAAGTGCATTGTCTTTTTAAAGGTGTTTTGTTTAAATGTGTAGGGCCAATTACTCTTTAAAATCGGGAAAAAAAATATTACGAATAGGTCAGCCCCCCCCCCCCCCCCCTTTTTTTTTTTCTTCTCATAAGTATGGGGCGGTAAAAGGGCATCAACCCAAATTTTGTAATGCACCATTTTTTACAATATAGTTGACGACAATTGAAAAATATATACATATTTTTTAAATTTTTTTTTTTTTTTGAACAACAAAATTTTTACGAATACATCTTAATATTGTGTGTTGCACATTCAGGCCCGCGTGTGGGCTTGTGGTTGCTGGGTGCGCGTTTTTTACAACGGCGGGGCACGTGAATGCAATTGCATTTTTTGGGGCTGCAACCTGTGTGTTAAAAAAATCATAAAGAAATTTGTATTATTTTTTCTGGTGTAAACATTTCACAACCAGTCTTGCAATGATGTCCTTTTTATTCCATGAGCATCCCCCCTTATTATTTTTTATTTTTTGTTTTTTTTGTGGAAATTTTCAAAAACTTTAAATACTTTTTTATTTTATCTTGTCTTATGTTCTTTTTGATAAATGTTTTCAGCTGCAGCCTATCCTTGCATAAAATATAGGTTTTTGGGGTTACACATAAAAGTTTTTGCTTGCTGCCCTCTTCATATTTTGTTGCTTTTGTTTCTGACTAATAACACTTTTTAAAACCACAAAAAAACCCTTTTTCTTCATTTTCTTAAAATTTATTATAAACAGCTTGAAACTACCGAAATCTGCCTGGTGCACAAAATGAGCAGCTTAGTGTTGGCCCTCATTTACAGGACCCCCCATTAGGCCCTAAGGTTTTTATTTTCTTATTTATTTAAATTTTTTTCTTTTAATGAGGATCATGGAATAAACACTCCTGAGCTTTTTTTTTTTTTTTTTTAAACATTCAGTCCATTTTATTTTTTATTTTATTTTTTTATTTTTATTTTTTATTTTTTATCGGGAAATGGGAAAAAGCACTCGGTGTTTTTTTTTTTTTTTTTTAACCATCCCCCCTGTGCAGCATTTGTGAAATCTTGTCATCGTTCCCACCGGCAACAATGGCCTACCTTACGAAAAGCAAACCCATACAGTGTGTGTGTGTGTTGTGTGTGAGTGTGTGTGCCTAAAATTTAGGCCTAGCTAAAACTGATTCAGTATGACATCCAACATATATCACATCACACAGCCGCGGGGGAGCATTTTTCTGACCTGGTTGGGCTTTTGGGGGGGCACGTGTTGGTCATCGTTAGTTCCCCCCCCCCCCCCCCCCCCCCCCCCCAGCAAGGCTTGCGTCTTCCCCTTTTTCCTGTGGGGTGCCCTGACAGTCAAGGCGCTCCGTTCTTCGCCATTTCTCCCAACCTTCAATCGGGCCCCCTTCCACCCCCCCCCCCCCCCCCCCTCCTCTTCCCCCCCTTGGTCTTTGTAGGAAATGTAGTCTAACACTGTTTTGCCCATAGGGGTGTAGCCTGTTTTTTTTTTGGGGGGTCTTATGATGAAGTATTTTGTTTTTACCCCCCCTCTCCCTCCTCCCCGGGGCGCCGCGCGCGCGCCAAAACACACAAAAACACAAAACCCAACACACACACTCCGCCCAAACTTTTACGCTATTAAATTTTTTCTCTCCATATAAACTGATAGCTCGTCTCCTTCTGACTCCTCTCTCTCCTCTCTTAAAAAAGGTGATAACCTTTTACCTTCCTTTAAAAATTGTGTTCACATTTTTTTGAAGATGGGATTTCCAACAATGGACAGAGCTTTCCATCCCGACATTGTTTTTTTTTTTTTTTTTTAAAGGGGGTTTTGATAATCCCGTAAATTTCAGAGGTATTTCATTTTAAATGACATAAGCCAAACTGACATTTTAAATTTTATTTGAATATATTATTATATAAATATTATTCTTTTATATCGAGGATAACAAAACCCCTCAAAGGTTTTTTTTATCCCGGTCCCCTTGTAACAGTTTTTGTAAATATTTTCATCTGTTCCCACCGGACACGATGGCCTACCAACGAAAAGCGGAAAAGGATTTAACGGTCGCAAAAAGCGGCGTTCGCACACGGGGCCTCGGTTTAAAGTCTCATCCGAAGGACTTTTGGAAGTGGGGTCAGACTGTGTTAACTCCGGAAAAAATTTCCCCCACCCGGGAGGCAATGTTCTACCACTAGGCTATCCGCCCCCTAAAAGATTACGAAATGGGAAAGGCAAATAATACACTGGGGAGCATCAACAGGGTTTTAAAAAAGGGATACTCCCCAAAAACCTTTAATGTTAAGCCCCTTGTATTTGTTCAGGAGAGTTGCTAAAATCAAAGTTTTGTAGCATTATTGTTTTGAAAAGGCTTCGAGCTATCAAACAGGATTTTTTTTGGGGGCCCCATCCATAAAATAAAAGTGTGTGAAAGGTAAACTACATGATGTTTAAATAAATCCCAACAGACTCCATTTTAAAAGTTAAAGTCTGCCCGGCCTAAGGCTCACCACCCGGTGTTATCCGGTTTCTGGGGGCTTTAAGCGATGATGTCTTAGACCCCCCCCTGGGGGGGGGGGGACGCCAGTCTATCGCAGGGTTAACCCCCAACACAAGGGTTTGGGTCCCCCCTTTTAACCGGGGGGTGAAAAAAAGCCCTAAAGTGCCTTTTCCAAGGGCACAACGCCCTTACTGGAAAACTTGGTTTGAACCCGCAACCTTTAGATTACGAGTTTCAACGCCCTAACCACCAACTCAGCAACTACCATTAATGCTTTCAAAGTTGGGTTTCAGGGTTACAAGAAAGAAAATGTGGGGGTTTTTTAAGATTTTTACACATTTAGTGGACAGGATTCATTTTTGTGTGGTTAAAAAGGGATTAGGGGCGTTAAAACATTTTTTTTTCCGTTTGGAAAAATAAAAATTAATGGGATGTTTATCCAGAATGGTATGGGGCAATCAAAACAGACGGTACGGGGAAAATATAGAGTTCCAAACAATATTTGTTAAAGAAGAATACTCCTACAGTTAGATGTTTCTTCTGGGTGGTTTTTTTTTTTTTTTGTTTTTTTAAATTGATATTTACCCCCTTTAGAGTTGCTGTGTCATGGTTTAACGTAATGCTTTGCCCCCTAAACAACAATGACAACGATATAGTGAACAAACAAAAAAGGGAAAGCCTATTTTTCTAAACCGAAAGTTGAAGATGAAAGGGATTTCCTCTATGAGTGTTTTATGATAATGATTTCAGAATTAAATTTTTTAAATGATTTGGGTTGGGATCTTAATTTTTCACAATCGTTTTTAAAACAAAAACAGAACAAAAATCCTGTTGTTGATATATCTTTCACGCCCATCAATAAAGGGGGGGGAAAGTGTTGTATTAGAATGTTTTCCAAATGGAAACAATAGTTATCTTTTTGTGGACGTGGTCTAAGGTAATGGCCTTTAAAAAGCGAAAAGCGGGGTCCAAGTGTGAAGGTGCGTTGGTTTCAAATCCCTTTTTGGCCCAAAATTTTTCCCCATCCAAATTAGACCAAGAGTGTGGTCTGGGGTGCTAATCTTTCGGAGAGACGATAAACGGGGAGGTCGCGTGGTTACACAAGTTTTTAGCGCACTTAAAGAACCCCCGGGAGCGAGACAGTTGTCCCTGGCAAAAAAATTTGGTGGAAAAAAAAGCCTTTGATAGGAAACAAAACAGTTGCGACAGGAAAGAAGAAAAAATGGGGGACATGCTCTTGTGGCATGCCCTCCCGGTAGGCGCCCGAATTTCACGCATAGAAAAATTCTGTGACAAAAGGGTATAAAATAAGATATAAAATAAAAAAAAAAAAAATTGATTTTTAGTAGCTATATGTACACTGACTTTTTCGGCACAAGGGAAAGTGCCTTAAAACAATACTGGAAAATTTTTTTTGTGATTTCCCTGGTTTTCTTATTTGTCACATCTTTCCTTGCAGGGCAAATTTAGCTTGATATTGTATACTTTTTGTAGAAAATTTTTCCCCCCCGTGGCATTGTCAATTTCTCCTACGCCTACATGTATTGGTCCCCCGGGCCGGGTACATTGAAAATTTTAGAGAGAGGGAGAGAGAGAGAGAGAGAGAAGAGAGAGGGGGAGAGGAGAGAGAAGGGGAGGAGAGAAATCAAAATCAAATATTTTTTCCCAAAAAACATAAAAAGGGGGATCCAACTGTTTTTGTATTTCAGTGAATTTTTAAAAAAAAGCACAAAAAAAAAATTTCAAACAAACAAACAAAAGAAAAAAGAAAACCAACAACAACACACCAAAGCAAAGTTGATTTTGACAAGAATCATCAGTTACCCGTTTTTAAATGGGTCCCCCCCTCTTTTGGGGTCAGGGAAGGGTAAATCAGCAAGGAGAAGAGTGGGCAAAAGCCCCAGTATGTGGCCCCTTTGAGAAGCTGAGGCCTAACACCTCGCTCCCCTACCACCGCCTATGTTTGGGCACCTTTCCTTTTCTTTTTTTTTCAAGCCCATTTACAAAGGGGACAGGGGGAGAAAAAAAACACAAACACATATTTTTAATCAAGAGTAAAAGCTAATTTTTCAACTGCCCAAATAATCAAAATGACCTGGATTCCAGCACTACACACACACACACACACACACCCACACCACAACACAACCCCCACAACATTTAGGAGAGAGAGAGAAAAAGAGAAGAGAGAGAGGAGGAGAGAGGAGAGGGAGAGAGGAGAAGGGGAGAGAGAGAGAGAAAGAATACATTTTTATGGAGGATAAATGGGTAACTTACAACTTCATTACACCACCCTAAAACCCCCCCCCACCCATTCCCTTGGGGCACACCCAAGAGGTAACCCCCCCCCCCCAAAAAAAAAAAAAAAAAAGCATGTCAAATGCAAACAATAACAAATTTCAAGAAGAAGGAGAGAGAGGAGAGAGAGAAGAGAGGGGAAAAGGGGAGAGAGTTGTAACCAACCAATCCCCTTGTAAAAGGCGCATTACTATATTTTCATTTGGTTACACACAACACACACAAACACACACACCCCCACACACGATCTTTTTAAATTTCATTTTAATCTTTTTTTTGGTACGACAAAAATTTTTTAAAAAATTGTTCCTTTTTCAAATATGCATATATATGCAAAAATATATTAATATTTTTTAAAATAAAATATATTTTAAAAAATATATATATATTTATTTATATATGTTTTTTTCTCTTTTTTTTTTAGGGGATGGCTTCTGAAAAAAAGCAATTGCCTGTTTACTCAATGTACCACTGGAAAAAAGTTTGACACGAAAAATTATCAGGCTGCTCATAAAGGGGTGCAACACTAGTCACTCTTTGCATAGTATAATCCATAATGCAAACCCCCTTACTTTCTCGCAAATCTATGTATAGAACGTGTATCACGGGGGGCGGGCATCCGGGTGGTTAGAATTTCCCCTATGATTTGACGGCCCGGGATCGAACCCCCAAAAGGGGCACCCCTTTTGGGGATTGATTGTTGATTAAAAAAAGGGGATGTCATTCATTTACTACTCACTATAGCCATAATACAAACCTCCTACTTTTCAGTCAAAAGTCCTTCGGATAGACAATAAACCCGGGGCCCCGGGTGCGTAGGGCACGAAAAACATCTTGCCACACTTTAAAGAACCCATTTGCCTTTCGAAAGAGAAAGACCAGTTGTGCCGGTAGGAACGGTTTTGACTGTTTTTTTTTTTTAAAAACCCATAAAACCAACGCGGCACACTGGTGTCGTGTTAGACACCATCCCCGAACTGGGAAATTGGCTACCAAAAATGGGGTAAAAAACGGTCACATACTTTTAAAATTTCCCCATAAGGTTCCTCGGGCTCTAGCCGGGAATGCAAAAACAAAATTTACCACTATCCTTTTTCTGTTTTTTTTTTATTTAAAACCCAAAGAAACATCGTTTGTTGTCACTGTGGGCAACCTGTACTGTGTCGCCCATTTTAACCTAAAGTCAAGTAAGTCAGTTATGAAAGTCCACATACGCAAGCCCTTACTATCCCCCAGCTATCACCGCAAAATTTTTAGCCAACTTTTTAATAGGGCACAAACGACTCCAAGTCACTTGCAAATCTCTCGTGTAATCTGTGTTTTCTGCAGAATGAACACACGCCAAAAAAAATCGGGGCCCCCCCTTTTTGTTTATTCAGTTGTTTTTGGTTGTTTTTTTTTTTTTGGTCTGTGACGGGTTTTCCTTGAAAAAGCATTGTCTTGCGCGGAGGTACTTTGTCCGTCGCTATACTTCTGTTGATGAAGCTCAGTTTATTGTTTAACCGGTAAATTACAGTCAAGCCGCAAATTGTAGTTTAGTCGGGGGAAGGGGGAGGGGGGGGGGGGGGGGGGAAGCTGCAATCAGACAGGAATTGAAAATTGGGACCCCTTTTTGGTTTTTCAAAGGGATGTATGGCAAAACCCACTAGCCAGTTTTAGTCCCCATGTCTGGTTGGTTAAAACGGTCCATGACGATTTTCTGGATTAACCTTTAACAGTTGGGCGCGCGCAAACCCGTCAAAAATTTTAACTTAAAAATTAGTTTTGAACGGGTTATGATGTCGGTTTTTTATTATTTTTTTATCAACACACACAAAAAACAAGACCCAAATAAGGTAGTAAACGTAAAACCACAAATCCCTTTTCCCCGAGGAAAAAATTGTTTTTCCCCCGATTTGCGCGTTTCAAAAAAGAAAAATAGAAAAATTGTCATATTTATAAATTTTTTTTTGAAGTTTGCAGTCTGTGCAGGGCAGCCCCCCGCGAAAGAAAAGGATTTTTTTTTAAAGAGGAAGTTTCCAGATAAAGGAGGAGTTCGTATCTCCCGTGAGGTTTAAACCACTTGGGGACAAAGGCCCCTTTTTTTACACAACACGGGTTTACCCGCCAAAAGACAAACCGGCAAAGAAACCCTTTCACTCAATGCCAATGGTAACACGCTATCCTTTTTTTAACTTTTTTTCCCCTTTTGTCCCTTGCATTGAAAGACCATTTTCTTGAAAAAAGCGTCTACATCCCCCCCATTAAAAAAATTAATTCACCCCTTTTAAAAAATACAAAACACACACACAACACACACAAAACACACACACACACACACACTATATGTTGTGGTGGGTGTTTTGCGGCATCCCTTTAACAGTGTGCCATGGCGCAAAAGACCAGAACGGGTAGCCTATGGGCCCAAAAGGCGACGGGCCGTCCAAACCCCTGAAAGAGTTTAATTTTTTTGTTGGGTTCAAATGTGGGTTTTTTTTATAACCCGAGGGTTTTATAAAAAAATTCAAAACAGTGATCAGTGGCCAAGGGGTTACCCACTGCCTAAAATTTAGAAAGGGAAACCGGGTAGTGCGTGCTGGGGTTTCGATCCCCATTTACCCCCTTTTTTTTTTCCCCCCATCCCCCCATCCATTACATAAAGAGTGGTTATTGGGAGCTAGTCTTTTCAGTGAGACTATAAACCGAGATCCCTTTAAAAATATACATGATCATTTTGCGCACGTAAAAGAACCCACGGCAACAAGAGAGTTCCCCCTGGCAAAATCTGAGAAAAAAAACCCAACTAGTAGGGAAACTGTTTTTTGAAGAAGGAATAGGAAAAAAAAAAAAAAAAAAAGTAGCGGCTCTTGTGGCGACGCGTTTTCCCCGGGGGAAAGCATCCCAAATTTTTTACCAGGAAAATCTCCCGGGGACAAAAGGGGTGTACAATAATTTCCCCTTCTGACCTGGGCCTAAAAAGAAAAATCATTTTGCAGCGAAAGCAGCACAGAAAATGTTCATAATTATTCTTTTTTAGAAAACCCCAAAAAAGCCACAATTGTGGGATTTTTTTTTTAAAACGAGAATAAAAACTTCGGGGGGGGGGGGGGGGAAAAGGGGGGGGGGGGGGGGGGGGGAGTGGAAGTGGAGGGGGCCAAGGGAGGAAAAAGGGAAAAAAAAATAATATAGAGTAACTTCCCTATTGTCGGGGAAAGCAGAATGGAATGTAAACTTGTGAGTTAAAATTTTTTTGATGTCATCAGCTTTTTTACCTGAAATTTTAAAAATGTTCTTTCCCTTTGATATTAAAAAAAAAATTTTGTCCCGTCGCAAGACTTGGAATTTTTAAAAGGGCCCAAATACCAGCCTCTGCCCGCAAGGGAGAGTCAATAATACAACATTTTCTGGGTTGGATCATATTTTTACCTCCCAAAAAAAGACCAACCGTCACTCAGCTATCTTGTAGGTCCTTTTACGCTGCCACCAATTCCTCGGGTTCTGCTGCGAAGACGGGGAGATTTTATAACGATTTCAATTTATTTTATTGTATGTTTGGGGGGGAAAACTTATTAAGGCCCATTTTGTGTTTTTATGGACGAGAGTATCTATTTCGAGATAATGAAATCGCCGGGATTTTCCCTTTTTTTTTTGGGTTTCTTTACGCAAAAGACAGACCTCTTTCTTTCAACCTGCCATTTTGTTTCTCCTGCGGTTACAATAAACGTGTTTTTTTTTGGTGACAAATAAAGAGTCACCGGACAACCGAATTTATGTTTAATGTGCCATTGGAACGTTTCCGGTTGAGGTTACACAAGTCACTTCTGTAAAACCGAGCCGAGCCCACTATTAAGCCATTGCTGGACATTTTTTATGAAAATGATTATTATTCATTTACTTTGGAAAAAAGAATCATGACTGAAAAAAGATAATGCGGGTTCATAGTTTTTTTGCAGGTTTCCTTAAGTAGTAGGGAATAACTGAACAATCTAGTTAACCACAAGGGGCCATGTCTGGTGCCAAAAAAACCCTTATTTTACAATGACATGAAATTTAAAAGGGGCTATTACAGCATGCCCTTGCAGGGGGAAATGATCACCCCGACATTCATTTTTCCCAAAAAAGGGGACAGTGGATAGGGCCTACGTCCGATGAAATACCTCTTCTTACTTTTGAAAAAAAAAAAAAGGGCTTTGAAATAGCAGGTTTTCAGTAAAATACCATGCTATTTAGGCCTAGTTTAAACTGTTTTTTCCCGAAAGAGGTAACTCCATCTGATCATGATTGGTTTTTTTCAACGTTGTCGCGTTGTTTTAAAAAATTGATATCACATGGGGGTGCAAATAATCATGTGGCAAAAGTAGGATACAAATGGATTGTGTGCTCCTACGGGAAAGAGTAGTTTTGCACCGACCTATTTTTTTTGCTAGGACTATTTTAGGGCGGTGGGGGCCGTGCACAAATCCCTCCTCATTTGGGCCAAAGAGTAAGTCAGTAGAGGAGTGCAAATTTTAGCCACTCCTCCCCTCTTCCTAGTCCACTGACCAAAGGGGTTTATCAGCCCCTGCTTAAATACACCAGCGGGCCCCCCATCCAGATCGGGCGGGGCTTGGCGGGAAATTTAAAGCAAAAAGAGAAAAAAGGGGGGGAAACTGACAAAGTGGGGGTTTCGCTTGTCGATTTTGACATTTTTGATAGATTATAAAACTGAAGTATTATTCAAACCTTGCATGAAAATTCAAGTTATAATTCTGTTCCTTTTGCCTTAAACAAAAAACCCCCAAAGTCCCCATTCGACCCCGTTTCGATGCTAAAATTTTCAATTTTTACATTTTCAAATTTGTCATTTCCTGCAGTCAACTTGTAGAACTGTCAGATTTTTTAAATTGTTTTTTTGTATTGTTTTGCCTTTTAAGCAGAAAAATATGCCCAAAACAATATTGGGCCCCTGGGCCAATGCACCATTGGTGGAGCGTAACATGACCAAACAGGGAAAAATTTAATTGGGCCCTTTTAAAATTTTAAAGAAAACAAAATCTTGAAGTCGTAGTATCAGTGGGTTTCAGATGAGTTAAAAAATATAGTCCGTAATGGTTAAGAAAAAATGTGTAGGGCAGATATTTATTTTAAACAATCGGGATAAAGGGAGACTTTTCACAATCCCCCCTTTCTGTGCACACTTTGGTTGGGGAAAAAATTTTTTCAGAAAAAGGGTTTTTTTTTTTGTAATCCCATCATTATTTTGCTTGATTTTTTTAAAGGGAGCGAATGGTGATTGAACAAAGACCATGGATACTCTTAAAAGCCTGTGCCTTAATACACACAGTCAAAACTAATTTTTTATTTAAAAAATTTCTGTAACTAATTTCCCAATTTAACCCAAGTGTAGGGATGCGAGCATTTGCGGGAACTAGGTTTTTATTTGTGGTGGTTGAAATTGTTTCACAAGTAAAAATTTGATATAAAAGAGGCCCAGCGTTTAAAAAAAAAACTTTTTAAAAACCGAACCCATCATTCACCCACCGAAAAGTTGCACATCTTATTTTCTTCAAAGAAATCAAAATAGTAACAAATAAACATAACTTTTTTTAGGCATTCTTTTGGAAAGATCCTGAAATTTCAAAAAATAATTTAAAAAAAAAAAAATGTTTTAAAAAATTAACCCGTCTTAATGACATTGATTACTGAAAAGAAAAAAAAAAC
>JASPKP010005890.1:7500-15074 GCA_030674155.1 Stramonita haemastoma | reverse complement strand
GTAAACTCGTTAAAAATATGCAACTAGATACAAATTAAAGCGTTTTTTAAAAACCAACTTTACTGTCTTCCCCTGAAACAGGCCCGGCCACCATAAGAGTCAACCAGGCAGTGACACAAATAAAACCCCCTCTCCATGAATATCATTTTTTGGAAAAATTTTTAAATGACCCCATTTTTGCAATCACACGAACTTTATGCAAGCACTCGAACCCCTCCACTTAATTTAAAACCGACCACCAGGAGGTGCTGGGAGGAAATGAAAAATCACACCCCCATCACCTTTCCACCTGAAAAAGGGGGGGGGGCCCCATATTTAAATTGCCAAAACACCGCCTAAAAATTTCAGTGTGACCCCCATCAATTTTTTCAAGGAGTTGAGAAAAAAGTTTCAGTTTTTAATAGATAAAACGATTGCTAATCACAGCAAAAAGGTCGAAAATTTGACATCACTCCACTAATGGGGGTTTCATAAAAAAACAAAATCGAGATGTCCATCTCTCCCCCTCCATGCCCCTTGCCCCGGGGCTTGTCATATCGAAATCAACCCTCCCTTGCCCAAAGATGGTTGTTGGGGGGGGGGGGGTATGCAGGAATTTTTCTGGCCCTCATTTACTCGACTACTGGCTGATTTGTTTCTCCCTTTTTGCGTCAGTGCGCCATGTCAAAATTGTGATTTTGCTCCTTTTCTTCACTGCCCTTTCCTGCACACCCCTTCCCAATACCCCTAATGGCCTAAAAACTCCTTAGGCTTTAGAAACAGGGGCTTTATACACACTTTTCAACATAAAAAAAATATCAATAGAGATACAAAACGTTTTCTTCTGTACCTCTGGTTTTAGTTAAATACTTCCCAAAAGCTACAAGACAAAATACAAAGAATGCACATCTCAACTACACAATACCCTGGTTTATGAGCAAATTCAAATCAAAAAAAACAAACTGTACAGAAACATGTTTTTTTTTTCCTCCCTATCTTTGCTCTTAGTTCAGTACTCTCAAAGCTGACAACAACAGGGATACACAAGGTAGCTCCCCTTCCCCCCCCTACTTCATTCCCGTTTTGTTCATCTTCCACAAAACCCGACAAAAAAAAAAAATAGAGGGGATGTACATCCGAACACCCTATCTCCTTATATCTAAATACACTCTTCCAAGGTAAAAACAAAAAACAAAAGAGATACACACCCAAATTTACCAAAATTTTCCGTTATCATCTTAGAAATACATCTTCCCCCAGCTAATAAAAAAATAAAAAAAAAAAGAATTAACCCACATCCAAACCTACCATTCCCCGTTATAAATCTTGGGTTTAACCCCTTTCCACAAAAAATTTAAAACAAAAAAAAAAGGGTAAACAATCCCCTAACTTCTCCCATTTCCCCGTTTCTCAGTTTTGTCACTTTTAAAGAACTACAAACTTTAAGCAAGATCAGTCCTCCGTCACTCGCTTTAAAGTTCATGTTCCAAAAGGGAAAACGGACCTCAAAAACGGGAAGAGTGATTTCAAGGAAAATAAAATAAAAAAGCCATCACAATCTGGCGGGAGATCCAGCGCGCCTTGGGGAAGCGAAAATTAGCTGCCGTTGGCTGTAGGAAAATAAAGATTAATGATGCATTTAAGCACTCCCGGGCCCTACAGGGGGGGACTGAAGAAGAAAATTAATATCCCGTGTTCTCAAACGTCTCTGGTTTTGGGCTCTGTATGCACCCCTTTTTTCGAAAAATCGGAGGAAAAAACCCTTGGGGTTTAAAAAGGACTATAATTTATCCTGTCTTTGCTTAGACAAAGGCAAAAAACATTGTTGTATCATTACCCCTTTTTGTTAAGCCTTTTGCTCGGTGCTGGAAATTTTGGGCTGCCCCTTTATCAATTGTATTTTTTTTTTTAGGTGGGTTTGGTGTTTAGGGGGTTTTTTTTTTTTTTTTCTGTTTTTTTGTTTTGTTGCTGGGGTAAAACACGGAGGTTCATCCCTTTGTGATATTTTATTTTTTTCCCTGCGACGCTTTTTTTTCCCACATTTAGGTAACCTCAATTCTGAATTTTTTTTTAGGTTGACGCGAAACAGACAAACCAACCCCAAATTTTGTTTTTTCTGGAAAGTGTGTGTGTGTGTGTGTGTGTGGTGTGTGTGTGGTTTTGTGTGTTTTGCGCACGCCGCGCCGCCCCGGGGCGCGTGTGTGGGGCTGTGTTGTTTGTGTATGTTCTAAGGGGCCTTGGGCTTTTGAAAAATCCCGCCCTTTTAAACTGTTTATTTGTCTGTGTTCCTCTTTTTTGTGTTTTTGTGTGCGTCGTGCGGCATTGTGATGCAAAATGTTGTGTACATTTTTTGCAAAGTATGGCGGGCTGCGCGGGTTGTTGTGTTGGGGCGCGCGCACGTGTGTTGTATGGGTGTGGGCTTTTCGCGCGCACGGGCCCCCGCACGCTCGTGTTTTGTGTGTTGTGTTGTGTGGTTTTTTTGTGGGGCCCCGCGCCGCGTGTGTTTGGGGTTGTTTTTGTGTTAAAAAAAAAAAATCCTGTGCTTTTTTCCCACTTCCAAAATTTTAGTGGTTAAATACGTACTCCCTTTAGTTTATTTGTTTTTGGGTTTTCTTTTTATTCCCCAACCTTCTTCCCCCCTTTTCCTCTGGCTAGGCTTTTAATTAATTTAAACTGAAAATCATCACTGCCTCGCTGGATCGGGCAAAAGACCCATTTTTCCCTTTTGTACTTTTTGAGCCTTCTTTCTGATTTTTTTAGTTTTCCTCTTGTCTCTCTTCTCTCTGTCTCTCTGTCTCTGTCCTGTCCTGTCCTCACACACACACACAAATCTCTCTCTCTCTTTTCTCTTTTCCCCCTCCCTCACCCTTTTCGTATTTGTCCCCCTCTTTCTTTTTTCTCGTTGTCTGTATTCTGTCCTCTCCTTTTTTTTTTTTTTTCTTTCTTTCTTTCTTTTCCTTTTCTTTTTTTCTTTTTTTTCTTTCCTTTTTTTCTCTCTCTGTTTCTGTCTGTTCCCCTCTCTCTGTCTCTTTCCCTCTCTTCCCTTTTTCTTTCTCCTCTTCTCCTTCCCCTTTTCCTTCTCTCTCTTCTTTTCCTCTCTTTTCTCTCTCTCTCTCTCCCCTCCCTCTCTCTACCTCTCTCTCTCCCCCCCTCCCCTTTCTGTCAGTAATCTGTTTTATGTTTCTACTTTTTGGCCCCATCCGTCTGTGAAAATTTCAATTTAAAAACAAAACAGACAGACAGAGACGAGGGGGACGAGAGAGATTTTAAACTACCAAAGGGGAAAAGAGGCAGAGGCAAAAAAGGGAAAAAAGAGGGCCCGAGGGCAAGGCACAGACACAGACCCGACAACCAGCACAGTGAATGAAACCAAAAGAGAAAAGACTAGACAGAAGAGAAGAGAGAGAGAGAGAGAGAGGGGGAAAAGGGAGAGGGAGGGGGAGAGAGAGAGGGGGAGAGGGGAAGAGAGAAGGAGGGAGGAGAGTGAAGGGGAGAGGGGAGAGAGAGAAAAGGGGGGTAGAAATAAGAAGGAAACAGGGGGAAAAAGAGTTTTTAGGAAAAACAAGGGAAGAAGGGGAAGGGGAGAAGGAATGAAAAGGCCGGGGAAAAGAAAAGAAGAGAAAAGAACACGGGGGAGAAGGGGGAAAAAAAGAAAAGAGAGAAAGGGGAACCAATTTAAAACCCAAAAAAGAGATTTTTTTAAAAAAAAAAAACAAAAAGGAAAGAGTGGTGACAATTTTCCTTTTTTTAAAAAAAACAACAGGGCATGCATTTTTTGATTTTGCACGACATTTTACATCACTTTATTTCCCCTTTTTTGGGGCCCCCGGGGGGGTCAAATTCTAAAGCAAAAAATAAAAATAAAAAAACCCCAGTTTTTTTAAAATTTAAAAAGGGGTGTGTGTATTTTGGGGGTGTGTGTGTGTGTGTGTGTGTGTGTTTGTGGGGGTTGTGGGGGAGTATGTGGGGTTTTGTGCTTTTGGGGTGTGTGTGTGTGTTTGTTTTTTTTGTGTGGGGTGTGGTGTGCGTGCGTTTTGTGTGTGTGTGGGGAGGTTGGGGAAAATTTTTTGGTGGGGTGCTTTGGGGTGTTTTGTTTTTGTGCTTTTGTTTTTGTGTTTTCTTTTTGGTTTTTGGACCCCCATTTTGGGTTTTTGTTTTGCGCCCGTGTGTGGGGGTTGGGGGGTTTGGGGTTTTTTTCCCCCGTGTTTTTTTGTTTGTGTTTTGGGGGGCTCCCCCCGTTTTTGGGGGGTTTTTTGTGCGTATGAAAAGCGCGCTTTTTGGGGGGGGTTTTTGGGGGATGTCCATGTGTGTTTTTTGGGGTTGGGGTTGAGTTTTGTGGGGGTATGGGGGGCCATGCGGGGGGTTTTTTTTTGGGAGGGTGTGTGGGGCGGGGTGGGGTTTTGGGGGTAAAGGGGTTGGGGCGTTTTTTGTGTGTGTTGGGGTTTTGTTTGAAATTTGGGTTTTGCGTTTGGTGTGTGGGGTGGGGTGTGGTTTTATGTGTGTGTGGTGTGTGTGTGTGGTGTGTGTGGTGGTGTGTGTGTGTTTTGTGGTGTTTTTTTGGTTTTGGGTGGGTGGGGGGGTTGGGGGGTTTGGGGGGGGGTGGGTTTTGGGGGTGAAAAAGTTTTTTGTGCGTTTTTTTGTGGGGGGTTTTTTGTGTGTGTTTTTTTGTGTGGTTGGTGGGGGGGTTGGGGGGGTGGTGGGGGGTGAATTTTTGGGTTTTTGGGGAAGTGTAATTTGGGAAGTTTTTCCAAAAATGTTGAAAACCCCCCGCCGACTTTTTTTTTTTCGGGGGTTTTTAAAAGGTCCTTTTTGGGTTTTAAATGTTTTTGCCCCGTCTTTTCTGTCGGCCCCGGGGGGGCGGGCCCGGTCTGTCTGTCTGTCTGTCTGTCTGCCCTGTGGGGAAAAAGAGAAAAAAAAAAAAAAGAAAAAAAGTTTGTTTTGTTTGTTTTGTGATGTGTATGTGGGGTGTTTTAGTGTGTGTGTGTAAGGTGTGTGGTGGTTTTGTGGTGTGTGTTGTGGTGTGTGGTGTGTGTGGTGTGTTTTTTGGGGGTAAGGGTTGTGGGGTGTGGTGTTTTAAAGGGGTTTGGGGGTGTGGTTTTTTGGTGGTTTTTGGGGGTTTTTTGTGTGTAAGTGTGTGTGTGTTAAATTTTTTTTAAAATTTTTTATATCGGGATAAGGGAAAAAAAACACCTTTTTCCCTTTTTTAAAAACCGTCCCCGGGTTTTGAAATGCAGTTTTTTAAATGTCACCCTTTTTCCCACCGGACACGAGGGGCCAAAATTTCCCCCAAAAGGGGAAACCCGGTTTTAAAATGTGGAAAAAAAAATGTTCTCCCCTGCTTTTTGCAACGGGGCCCGGCTTATAGCCCCTCCAAAAAGGGCTTTTGGGGGATTTGGAGCCCAAAAATAAAGAAAAAATTTTCCCGGAAAAAAAAATCCCCCCCCCGGGGAAAACCCCCGGGGTTTTTAAAATTTTCCAAAACGCAATTTTTTGCCCCCCAAAAGGGTTCCCCACTTTTAAAAAACCCCACGCACGCCGCACCCCACACCCCAACACACACAAAAAAAAAACCCACACACACAACCCCCACAAAAAACACCCCAAAACAACACACACCCACACACACCATAAATTCCCCGTTGTTGCCCCTATTGCCCCTTTTTTTTTTTCCCCCCTCCATGCTTTATAAATGCATTATATTTTTTTTTATCTACTTTTTGTCACAGAAACTTTTCTCTGCTGAAAAAGGGCTGCTTTCCCCAGGGAAGCGCGCCCCCCACAATGCAGCCCCCTCCCCTTTTTTCTGTTTTTTTTTTTCCCTTTTTCATTTTGTTTTAAAATTTTTTCTTCCCATAAAGGGGGGGCTTTTTTCTCCCAAAATTTTTCCCCGGGAAAAAACCCCTTTTTTTCCCCCGGGGTTGTTTTTTTTTTTTAACCGCGCAAAATAAGATGTGTAACAAAAAGGGACCTCGGTTTATCTTTTTACCCAAAAAACCCAAGCCCCCAAACCCCCCTTTCCACGATCAAAGGAGGGGGAAAATTTTTTTGGACCCAAAGGGGGTTAAAAACCCCCGACTTTCGGCCCCGGACACTTTTCGCTTACTAGATGGGGCGGTAACCCCTAGAAAAACCCATCCCCCCCGATTTTATTTTTTCTATGTATGAAAAATATTAATTTTTATGAAAGTATGGATACATGGTTTGGAGGGAGGGAAAGGGGAAAGAAGATAGGAAATGGCGGAGGGGTGGGGGGGATGGATGGGGGATGGAGGTGGAGGGAGGGATGGATGGATGGATGGATGGAGGATGGATGGAGGTGTTGTTGTCTTTTGGCCGCCCCAAAAAATCTCGGGTCTCTATATAAATTTTTAGTATGTGTAATGAATGTATTTAGTCTGCCTCTTTTTGGGAGAGAAAAAAGAGATTTAAAAAAAAAGAGAAAGTTTTAGGTTTTTGGTGTTGTTTTAGTAAGGGGGTTTTTGTGGGGTGTGGTTTTGTTTTGGTGGGTGTGTGTGTAACTTTGTGGTGTGTAATTGGTGTAAGTGTCGTGTGTGAAAGGGGGGGTGAGGTGTTTTTTTTTTTTTATTTGTGTGTCGTTTTTTTGTCAGTGTGTTTTGGGGGGTGGGGCAGCAATTTTGCCCTTTTCTATTGCTATCAAGGTTTTTGGAGGAATAAAAGGGATTACTTCAACCTGATTGGTAAAAACGCAGATGGGGGCCCCCAAAATTTTAGTTTACTTTTGTCATTCCTCATTGCTTTCTCTGCATTTTTTTTTTTAAATGTTGGGGGCGGGGGGGCGTTTTTTGTAGTATGTGATTTTTTAGGGCGCGCGCGCGCGTTTGTGTGTGTGTGGTGTGTTTTGTGTTTTTTTGTGTGTTTGTGTGTGTGTGTGGGGGGAAAAGAGAGAGAGACAGAAACGACAGCCCTAAACAACAGACTAGAGACAGAAAAGGAGAGCCCAAAACAGAGAGACAGCCAAACGAAAGAAAAAGAAAGAGAAGAGAGAAAAAGCGAGAGAAAAGGAGAGAGAAAGAGAGAGAGAGAAGACAGACGACGGGCCCCGGGGACAGACAGAAACAGACAAAACAGACAGACGAGCCCAGACAGAAAAGAAAGAAGAGAAGAAAACAGAGTAAAGGGAAGACAGAGACGAGACAAAAGCCAGAGAAAGATAGGGGAGAGAGAGAGAGAAGAGAGAGAGAGAAAAAGGAAAAGGGGAGAGGGAGAGGGGAGAGAGGAGAGAGAGAGAGAGAGGGGAGAGAGACGGGGGAGAGAAGACAGAGAAAAAAGAAGAAGAGAGACAGAAAAAAGGAAAGGAGAGAGAAGAGAGAGAAAACAGACAGAAGACAGACAGACGACAGACAAAAACAGACAGACAACAGACACAGAACAGGGGACCAAGAAAAGAGAGACACAGAAAACCAAGGGGGGAAACAAAAAAAGGGACACGGGGGAAAGACAGAAAAAGAGAGAGTACAAATTTTATTCTTTTTATCAAAAATAATAAAAAAAACTTTGGGGTTTTTTTTTTTTTACATCCTGTCTATGTGTCTAGGGTTTTGAAAATTTTTTTCATCTCTTCCCCTGGCCCCCAA
>JASPKP010005889.1:0-15079 GCA_030674155.1 Stramonita haemastoma | reverse complement strand
GAGAGAGAGGGGGAAAAGGAGGAATTTTCTGTTTCCCTAAAGCAATTTTTATTCGGGGAAAAGAAAACCTTCCCGTTGGGCATTTCGGGGGGAAGGGAGGACTTTTGGGCCCACTTTTTTTTTCCCTTTTTTTTTGCTTTTTGTTTTGTTTTTTTTTGTTTTTTTTTGTTTATTTTTTCCCCCAAATTTTTCTTTTGTGTTTTAACCCTGTGTTCAATTTTTCCCCCCCCCCTTTTTCCCCGTCTCTGCCCTCTGTTTCTCCTCTTGTCTCTCTTTTTCTCTTTTCTTCTCTCTTTTTTCTCTCTCTTTTCTCTCTCTCTTTTTATTTTTCTTTTCTCTCCTTCTTTTTTCTCTCTCTCTCTCTCCTTTTTTCCCCCCTTCCCCCCCCCCCCCCCCCCCCCCCCCCCCCCGGCCCTGTTAGGAATCTTCCCCTTTTCTTCAGGGAGGGAAAGCCGGGGGGTTTTTTTGCGGGTTAAAGTAGTCTCCCCCTTTTTCCCTGGACTTTGTGGGTGGCCATTTTTCTTTTTTTTTTTCCCCGTCTTTCTTTTTGCCTGTTTTTTTTTCAGGGTTGGGTTTCCCTGTCACCTTTTCTTTGTTATCTTTTGCCTAGGTCATTTTTTTTTATCCTTTTTTTGTTTTTTCCTTTTTTGTTTTTTTTAGGTTGGGTTGGTTTTTTCCCATAAATTTTTTTTTTTTTTTGGGGGGGGAGTGATACCCTTTTAAACCTAGGTCATTTTCTTATCCCTTTTTTTTTTTCCCTTTTTTTTTTTTTAAATTTTGGTTTCCCTGTCATTTTTTTCCCTTTGTTTATTTTTTGGGACCTAGGTAATTTTTTATCCCTTATTTTTTCCCTTTTTTTTTTTCTTGTTTGTTTCCTGTCAATTTTTTTTTTTTGGGATATTTTCTGCCCAATTTGTTTTTTTTTCCCTTTTTTTTTTTTTTCCTTTTTGGGTTGGTCCCTAGCAAATTTTTTCTTTTGATATCGCTTTCTAGAATAATTTTCTTTTTCTTTTTTTGTTTTTGCCTTTTTGGGGGAATGATTATTTCAAGTAAACTGTAAAAAGATTAGTTAACTCCCCAAAAACCCAGTGAGTTTTCTCCCCTTTTTTAAAAACCCCCCCTTGCCCATTTGTAAGGGTTTTTAAAAAAAACAACAACAAAAAAACCCAACAACAACAACAAAAAACAAACACACCACACACACACACACACACACACCACCAAAACACCACACACACAACACAACACACACCACAAAACCACACACCACACACACACAAACCACAAACCACAACACCCCAAAAACCACAAAAACCAAACCCCCCCCAAAAAAGGCAAAAAATCGTTTTTTAAAAATTTGGTTTACTCCCAAGGGTTATTTAGATTAAAAAAATAAAAAGCAACAGGTTTGCCAAACCCTTTAAATTTTGCAATAAACACTTAACTTTTATACGACCCTGCACTATTTTTTTGGCTCCCCCCACTGGCCAAAGTGGGATAAAAAATGCGGGCCCCCCTTTTCCTGATTTCAAAACTTTTCTCCGGGGGGTTTTCTTTATAACCTCATCATCATTAGAAAATGAATTTTTTAAAAAAGAGTTTTTTCACCCTGGGGTAAACGGAATTTCTTTTCCTTCCATGTTTTGGGTGGGGAAAAGGTAAAATAAAAAAGGGTTTGGGAAATGGGGTTCTGTTGGGGGTAATATGCTTTAGTGAGGGTCCTTTCACTAACACGCGAAAAAGCAAAATCTCTTCTTCTTTGTTTAACACCCCAAAAGCCCCACTGTTCTCGGGTAACTTTGGACCCAAAAATTTTTACTTAGCGCTCCCTTTTTTAAAGCCCCTTAAAATATGCCCAGGAAAACACCCAAAACTTCGGCAAAAAGGGAGAGAATCATCTTTTTTTAAAGGGCTTTCGGGAAAAAAAGGCCGGAGAATGGCCCAAGAAGGAAAAAAAATGGGACAAAAAGGAAAGGCGACTTTAAAAAGAAAAAAAGGGGGGGCAAAAACCAGAGGAGGGATAAAAAAAAAGGGGAAATTTCCCAAGCACAGAAATTTCCAGAAGGGGGGATGCAAAATTTATATGCGGGCCCCGGGGGCCCATTTTTGGGGTTTAGAAGGGGGGGGGGGGGGGGGATCTCATTGATTGGCTGCAGTTTAAAAAATTGGCTTAGACCTGGCATAGCTGTATTTTATTTTAACATGTTTGAGTGAGTGAGTGAGTGAACTCTAGGATGGGCCCCCGGTGTTCTTTTCGTGTAGAAATGCGGAAAAAAACAAGAGGGAACAGGATCAGGGTGCTCATGGGGCGAGCATTTGCCTTCCCAAGAAAGGGAAAAAAGCAGCTTCGGCCCAAGGGTTTCCAAAGTGGATGGGAGCCCCTTTTGTGGGCCCCTTTGACTTCTTTTACAGTCCCCTCAGTTCACCCAGCTGAAAAATTTTTGGGTCCCCTATCCCTTTGGGGGTAAAGGGAAAAAGGGTTTTAAAACAGTGGGGGAGAGGGGGATGGGGTTTTCCCCCTCAATATGCGGGCCCTTTTCTAAAGAGCGGGTCTCTGATGCTTTTTTTTCCCCTAAAACCACATAGGTTAGGGTTACCCCCTTTTTACCTTTTTTATGTAAAAAAAACGGGGCTCTGATTCCCCATCAACAGGGAATGTTTTCAGGAAAACAGGTTTTTAAAAAGGAACAGTGTTATTTTCGGGGAAAGTTTGAAGGAAAGAGTGGTTTAAAAAAAAAAAAGGTTTTCAGCTGCTTTTGGCAAAAGTGGGTGTGCTGCTTGTTTATGAAAAACAAAAGGGAGATCTGTAATCTCCCTTTCCTGCCGTAAATCTCGGGTAGGTTCAGCTGGACAGTTGGGATGGACCTCTAAAAAGAGGTTGAAAAAATTTCTCCCTTTTTCTCGAAAAAGGCGAATTTGTATAAAAAACGAAGGGTTTTAAAACCCCCACCCAAGGAAACAGGCATCGAACAATTCGGGTGTGCCCCGATTTATTTAACATGCGCTGCAACAGGGCTTTGTCGCTTGGGGGGAAATTTTAACTTACCCCCCCATCCCCATTTATTTGTTGTTGTTTTTGGTTGTTGTTTTTGGGAAAATGATGCCATGAAGGACCTTTGGGCAAAAACTTGCCATAAAAAAAAGGGTTTGGATGACAATATAAACCAAAACTGATTTTAAAAACCCCCCCCCCCCCCTCCCGGGCTTATTCGGGAAAAAAAGCACCCAACTTCGGGTTATTTTTTTATTTTATTTTTTTTTTTTTTTTTTTTTGGGGGCCGGTTTTTTTTAAAAATTTTATTATTTTTCATTTTAATTTTAATTCAATTTTCCTAAATTTTTTTTCTTTTTTTTTTTTTTTCTTCAAATTAAAAACAAACCAACAAATTCTAATCCTAAACACTCAACAAATAAAAACATATAAAATTTCATATCCCAATACCATATTTTTACTTTTTTAAAATTTTTTTCCCCCATTTTCCCATCCCCCTTTCCCCTTACCAAAAACAATTCCCCCCAATTAAAAAAATACCACATTTCCTTTTTTTTCCCCAAATCCATTTAAAAAAAACCAAAACCCAACATTTTCTTTCCAATCCCCATTTACCACAAAAATTTTCCCCAATTAAAACCCCCCAAAATATAAAAATTACTTTTAACACCCCACCCCAATATAACCCCTATAAACCTTTCTTTTTCCACCAAATTTTTTTCTAAAAAACCCACCCCCCCTTTTAAAATAATTAAATTAAATTAAAAAAATTTTTTTATTAAAATTTTTTAAACCCCACCCAAAACCATACCTACTTTCCCCCCCCAATAACCCTAAAAACCCTTTAATTTTAATTTTAATTTAAACCCCCAAACCCCCCCTTTTAAAAACCCCCCATTAAAAAAAAAAAACCCCCAAAAATCCAACCCTTTTTCCCAAATTTTTTCACAAATTTTATATAATTAAAAAAAATTAAACAAAATTTTAACATATATTAATTAAAAATTTTTTAAAAAACAATTTTTTACCTTTAATTTTATAAAAAACAAACCCCCCCTTTTAAAAATAAAAACAAAAAATTTTTTAAAATTCATTTAAAACCCCTTTAAAAATTTTAAAAAATTTAAAACCCCTTTTTTTTAACCCAAATATTAATTTATTTTAACAAAAAACCAAAAAATTAAAATTTAGGGGTTATTGTCATTTTATTAAAAAAAGGGAAATTCATATGAGTTTTTCCCTATTTTCTAGAAATTTTCAAAATTTTATTCTTCTTATTTATTAGGGGTAAAAGTACTTTCATAAAAGGTATTTTTTTTTTCTTTTTCCATTATTTTAATGTATATTCAACAAGGTGTTTTTTTAAGGGAAAGTTTTACATTCACTTTCAAAAGGGTTTTGGGGGGGAAAATTGAAAAAAAAAGTGTGAAATGAATATGTAAAATACATGAACTGATGGGTTTTTGGTTATGTAAAATACATAGAATTAGGGGTTTAGGATTATGTAAAATATAATAGAACTGTTTTGGGGTTGTTATTTTTTAAAATATATAAAAAATGATAGGTGTGTTTATGTAAAAAAATTAGAACAAAAAAAAGAGTGATGAATTGTAAAAATTAAAAAAGAACGGTGAGTGTAGTAAATGAAAAGTCCCGATGAGTGATGTAAAAATAAAAAGAACTGAAGGGGGTTTTTAAATTTGGAAAAAGAAACTGGTGAGTGAATGTAAAAATAAAAAAGAATGATGAGTGTCTGAAAAAATATAAAAAAACTGGTGAGGGGTATGAAAAATGCTTTGGGAAGGGGTGATCTAATGGGTATGTTAAATATTATATTTTTTAGGTATAAAATATAAAAAAATTATATAGGGGTGAAGAAAGCTGTGGGGAAAACCCCTGGGGGTGAAAGTACAGCAGAATGATAGATGGGGGGACTACACTGGGGTGGGGTGTGTGTGTTTTGTTTTGTGGGGGTTGGGGGGTGTGTGTGTGTGTGCTTGTGCGCGCATTTTGGTGTGTGGGTGGTGTGTGTTGTGCTTGGCGCAACGTGTGTGGTTGGGAGGGGAGGGGGTGTGTGGGGTGTGGGGGTGTTTTGGTGTGTGTGGGGGTGTGTGTGTGTTTTTGTGGGGTGTGTTTGTTTTGTTTTTTGTGTGGTGTAAGGGAGATGTTTTTGGGAAGAAAAAACAGGGGGTTTTGTGAAAAAAGGGTGGACTTGATTTGGAAAGGTAGCTGGGTAAAAGAGGGGACTTGTGAAAGAGGGATTTGGGGGAAAAGGGGGGGACTTGGGGGAAAGGGGGACTTCAGTGAAAAAGAGGGGACTTCAGTGAAAGAGGGACTTCAGGGGAAAGAGGGGATTTGGGGTGAAAGGGGGACTTGGGTAAAAGGGGGGGACTTGGGTGAAAGGGGGCTTGGGTGAAAAGGGGGATTTTGGGGAAAGGGGGACTGGGGATTAAAAGGGGATTTGGGGGGGAAAGAGGGACGGGGGGGTGTAAAAGGGGGGGGGACGGGGGTTTGAAAGGGGGGATGAAATTTGAAAGAGGGACTTGGGTGAAAGGGGGGGACTTGGTAAAAGGGAGGGACTTGGGTGAAAGAGGGATTTGGGGTTTTGAAAAAAGGGATTTGGGGTTTTTAAAAGGGGGAAACTGCATTTGAAAGGGGAAATTTTGGGGGTTGTAAAAAGAGGGATTGGGTAAAAAGGGGGGATTTGGGGGTAAAAGGAGGATTTGCAATGAAGGGGGGACTTGGGTAAAAGGGAGGGGACGGGCGTAAAAAGAGGGATTTGGGGTTTGAAAGGGGGACTTGGGGGGAAAGGAGGACTGCAGTGAAAGGGGATTTGGGTGAAAGGGAATGCAATGAAAGGGGACTTGGGTGAAGGAGGACTGCGTGTGTTTTGGGGGGAAAGGGGGTGAGACTTGCCCTGATAAAAGGGTGATATGATGTTTTGGGTGATGATGTCCCCTCATGATTTTTCGGGGTGGTGTGTTGTCAATTCAGTTTCCAGTGTGGTGTTAATGTCACCTATATGTCCCTCATTTGTCCCTCTTTGTTTCAGGTGTGGTGATGATGTCCCTCATAGTCACCTCTATGTTTCAGGTTGGGTGTTGGTCCCTCATAATTATACCCTATTTCACCCATATGTTTTAGGTGTGGTGATGAGTACCTCATTATTATCCCCCTCATATGTTTAGGTGTGGTGATGATGTCACCTCATATGTCTCCTTTTGTTTTCAGGTGTGGTGTGATGTCCCCTATATGTCCCTGATTATGTTTTCTGTGGTGATGATGTCACCTCATATGTCACTGATTTTTTCGGGTGTGGTGATGGCCATGGCAACTGATGTGTGGCATGTCTGGGACATTTTGTGAAAAAATTTCCCTGACCTGGGGTGATTTTATGTTGTGTGAGGAGGTGTGTTTTGTTGGTTGTGTGTGTGTGTGTTGTGTTGGTTTTGTGGGTGTGTGTGTGTGGGGTTTTGGGTGTGTGTGGGGTGTGTTTGTGGTGTAGTGGTGTGTGTGTTGTGGGGTTTTGTTGGTGTTGTCTTCAATTTTTTTTGTTATTCTAGTGATATTAGAGGGGAAAAAAAAATAGTGTTTTAAAAAAAATCAACAAAAAACAAAAAATCCCATCCCCCCCACAAAAAAAACTTAAATTTTAATCCCAGGGGGAATATAGAAATATAAAAAAGACTCATTAATGTTAATGTAACTATAAAAATGTCCTTATGGGACTGTGCAGAGCCCCTTTCACAATTTCAAATCCCCAATTTTAAAGTATTGAATATATGGTGAGGAAGTTTTCAGAAAAATGGGGACATAAAGGGGCCCCCCCCACTTGGCAGTCGAAAAGTATATGTGTAAGGAGAGAGAGTGTGTGGTGTGGTGTGTGTGTGTGTGTTTGTGGGGGTGGGTGTGTGTGTGTGTGTGTGTGGGTGTGTTTGAGAGAGGAGAGGAGAGGGGGAGAGGAAGGAGAGGAGAGTGGAGGGAGGGAGAGGGGCCGAGGGAGAAGAGGAGGGAAGTCGTGTAGCTCTGTGTGTGGCAGGAGAATTAAAGGGAAATGTGATGTGATGTGATATGTGTTAGTGTATGTGTGCGTGCAAATTTAAAATTTGAAATTTGTGGGTGGTTGGTGTGTGTGTGTGTGTGTTTGGTGTTGGTTGTGTGTGTGGTGTTGTGTGCAAATTTTTAAATCGTGAAATTTGTGTGTGTGGGGGCTTTGCGTATGCGTTGTTGGCATGTGTTGTGGGTGCGGGAAAAAGGTGGCGATTCTACTTTGGTTATCCCCCCCGGGCCCCATGTTTGGATTTGAGGGTGGTAAGGACACGATCCACTGCTATCGTTGCCTTGTTTCTGTGTATACTATTGTTGTACTGCATGACTCCCTGTTGCTACACATAAGAAAAGGTTGGATGTTCCCAAAACCCTTGCGGTTTTTTGGGGAGAGGTGTCGTTTTCCCGCTGGGGGAAAAGTGTGGCCGACCAGGATAACCCTACGACCATGCTGACGGCCCCGAGAGGAGCGGGAAAAGGACATCCCAATTTTTTTTCCCCCGACCACTTCGAATAGAGAAGAAAGAGAAGAAGAAGAAGAAGAAGAGAAGAAGAAGAAGAAGAAAGATTGGGGGGCGGGGGGCAATTGAGACCTCAGCCTCCCTGGGGGGCCAGAAATTTGAGGGCAGTGCCCATCTCTCTCCCCCGCTGTTTTTCCTTCCCGACCAAAAGGGACGTTCCCATTTAGGGGTGAATGGGAAAAACGTACTGCAACGCAAAAGAAGTTTAAAAAATAGACATGAAGATCCGGCAATTCATGACGGGTTCGGGGGGGTTTGGAAACGCGAAAATAGCGAGTTTCTTGGAGTTGAATGTACGGTGAGGCCCGTGGGGACCTCCTGCAAAGTACAAGCACAGGAGAAGACAGGCACTCGAGAGGAGAGAGAGGGGGTAAAAGGGGAGGGGAGGGGAGGAGGGGAGAGGGGATGGATGTTTTAATTATTTTCCCGTTTTGTGATGTTAATTTTTGTTGTGGTTAAAAAGTTGACATATTTTCAGTTAATGATGGAAGTTGCATTGCTGTAACTATGTCAATAGTATTTTTTGTCCCGTGTGATGGATTTTGGTGTGATGTGTTTGTGATTTTATGGGTGTGATGTTTGGGGGGGTGTGATATGATGTGTGATGTGGTGTGTTTGGGGGGGTGGGGGGTTTTGGTGTGATGTATGGGTGTGGGTTTTATGTGATGTTTGGGTTTGGGTGTGGTGTGAGTGATGTGGTGTGATGTATGGTGTGTTGTATGTGGTGTGATATTGTGTTGGGGTGGTGTGGTGTGGTTGTGTGATGCTGTGTTTGTGTGTTACAGAAATATCCCCGCCTGTGTAAAGGGGTACCCTTTTGGCTTTCTTCTCCTCTCCCCTTGATGTTCAGGTATTCCTTTGGGATGTTGTTTTGTCTGTTGTTTTTGTTGTCTGTCTTTGTCTGTCTGTCTGTCGTTTTTCTTGTCTGTTGTCTTTGTCTTGTCTGTTGTTGTGAATGCACCAGATTACGTGCTTCAAGTCTTGTCTCCCTTTGTTGCCTGTCTTCTCTGTCTTCTTGTTGTTTTGTCTGTTGTCTTTTGTGTGTCTGTCTGTTGACTGTCTGTCTGTTTCCCTGTCTGCCTGCCGTCTTGTCTGTTGTTGTTCCCTGTCTGTCTGTTGGTCTTGTTTGTCTGTTGTCTGTCTGTCTGTCTGTTTGTTTGTCTATCTGTCTGTCTCTGCCTGCCTGCCTGCTGTATGCACACCACTTGTGTGCATCTCATATACTGCGTTGTTTTGTACAAAAACATGTAGCCAGCGGTCAGGGGGTGGTGAGTGATGTGCTGGTGATCGTGACCTGGGTTTTGGATCTGTTAAGAGGTTTTTCCTTTAGGAGTTAGCATCGTGCCGATACTCCCCCCAAAAAGCCCTTTGAGGGGGGGTTTAAAACCCCGGGGCCTGGAGCATCGTCGCAAAAACTCTTGCACACACTTTTTAAAACCTGTTTGCTTTTCGGAGAGTGGCCCTTTTTGCGGGGGAACGGATGACAAAAATTTACAAAACTGCTACACACCGGGACTGGATGTAAAAAAAAAAGACATGTGTGCTTATTCCATTATCCGGAAATAAAAAAATAAAAAAAAAAAAAATAAAAATAAAGTGCATCTGATTAATGGTTAATCCATCGACTATTATTAAGTAAGTCGATTGTGTCATGGTGCAGCTGTTTTGGGAAGTTTAGCTTCCAAAGGGGAGACGTAGCTGTTTGTTGCCCTGGGTTTTTGCTGTGGGCTGACTGAACATGGGCCAGTGTGATATGGCAAAGTCGATAATGGTGATGACAGTGGCGATTTGGCGATGGTAGTGGATGTTAATTTTAAAATTTGGGATGACGGCATTGTAGTGGGTGGTGATAACAGTGGCAATGATGTGTGATGACGATGGTGGTAAAGGGTGATGATATGATGACAAAAGATGGTTTGTTCATGACAATGCCCGGGAAGACCATTCGGGGCTAAAGCCCCATGTTGAAAATGTGATGATAATGTGTGATGATGACAATGTGATGATGTTTATGATGATGACAATGTGAGATGACAATGATGTGTGATGATGATGATGCAATGTGATGTGATGACAATGCTGTGTTTTCAGTCCAGCAAGATCAAGGAAAAAAACAGTAAAGGGCATTCAGTGTGGGCCTTTCACTCCTGGCGCTGTGCCCGTGGAAAAGTTCTACCTGTCTTGTGCATGTTTTGGTTGGTGTGTTGGCGCATGTGTGCATGTGTGTGTGTGTGTGCGCGCGTGTGTGTGTTGTGTAGTGTGTGTGTGCGTGCGTGTGTTTTGTGAATTGTGTTGTGGTGCGGTGTGTGCGTGATGCTGTGGTGTGTGGTGGGTGCGTATGGTGTGTGTGTCGGTCGTGTTTGTTGAATGTGTGTGTGTTTGTGTATGTGTTGGGCATGTGTGTGTGGTGTATGTATGTGTGAAAGTGTGTTTTATTTTATATCTCTTTTTAATTTTTCTATTTTTTATTTGAGCATGAAATTATGCTCAATATAAAGCACTCATGTGCTTTTTTACATCCAGTCCCCGTGTGTATGCATTTTTTTGAAAAATTTTGTCATTGTTCTCATGGCCACAAAAGGTGTGTGTGTGTGCGTGAATCTGGTTGTTTGTGTGGTGTGTGTGTGTGTGTGTTGTTTGTGTGTGTGTTGTGGGCATGTATATGTGTGTAAATGTGTGTGTGTGCATGGCGCGTGTGCGTGTGTGTGTGTGTGTGTGTGATAGTTTGTGATGTGGGGGTGTGTGTGCAGCGTTTTTTGGTGGTTGTGTGAAAGGGGGGCATGTGTGTGTGTTACGTGCGTGCGTGTGTGTTGCTGCATGCGGGTGCTGGTGGTGTGCATGTGTGTGTGAAGGTGATCATGGACCGGGGTTAAAAGGGGTGTGGGACAAGGTAAACTCTGGGGGCTATTGGCCGAGCGGTTTAGTTTGCCTCAACTAAAAGCTTCGCCGATCAAAGAATGGTTGAAACCCCCTGTTGAACGGGGTCACGACGGGTTTAAAATCAGTTGTTTTTTTTTTTCTTTTTACTTCTCTTCCGTATTTTTTTATAGATTAATCTTCAGAGGTCTGGTAATGGCAAAAACATCCCACAGCGCGCAAACAATCCAGGTAATTTCGGTTTGTTGTTTTCGTTTTGCTTTCGTCATTTTCGTGTTATTTCTTTTATCCCTTCCCACGTGTGGTGTCACCTTTTGTCCGGCTGGTGTTCCAAAAAGGTGATTGTGTTTTTCATTCCGCACTTGTTGTGTTATGTGTGTGTTTTTTTTGTTTTGGGTTTTATAATGTTGTTACTTATCCTTCCCTGTGCGTGTTTCGTTTCTTTCTCATTGTGTCACCTTTTGCCCAGACTGATGTTCAAGGGGTGATTGCGTTATTATTCCGCACTATGTTAAGTTACGTGTGGTTTGTTTGCTTTTATCATTACTTTTTCCTTCCTTCCCTGTGTGGTGTACCTTTTGCCAGGTGGTGTTCAAGAAGGTGATTGTTGTTTTTTCATTCATTTCCTGTGTGTTTTTTACTATTGTTTTCGTCATTGTCTTTTATTTTACTTCCAGTGTGTTGTTAGTTTTTGTTTATCTTGTATTACTTATTCCTTCAGTGTGTTGTTCGTTTGCTTTCATCATTGTCGTTACTCCCTTTCCCCCGGGTGTGTTGTTACTTTTTCTTTATCATTGTCGTTACTCCTTCCAGTGTGTTGTTACGTTTGCTTTCATGTTTGTCGTTTATACCTTCCCCGTGGTTGTTAGTTTGCTTTCATCGTTGTCGTTTTTCCTCCGTGGGGTTGTTGTTTGCTTTATTATTGTCGTTACTTACTTTTTCCCGAGTGTTGTTATGTTTGCTTTACCATTGTCTTTACTTACTTCTTTCCAGTGTGTTTTTTACGTTTGCTTTCACATTGTGTTACTCCCTTCCAGTGTGTTGTTAGTTTGCTTTACCCTTTTGTCGTTATACTTCTTTCCCGTGTGTTGTTAGTTTGCTTTACTCATTGTCGTTCTTACTTCTTTCCGTGTGTTGTTCGTTTGTTTTATCTTGTCGTTATTACTTCTTTCCAGTTTTTGGTTACGTTTGTTTTTATCATTGTCGTTATTTACTTCATTCCAGTGTTTTGTTGTTTTGTTTACTCATTGTCGTTATTACTTCTTTCCCGTGTGTTGTTACGTTTGCT
The DNA here is from genome assembly GCA_030674155.1 of Stramonita haemastoma. Taxonomy (NCBI): domain Eukaryota; kingdom Metazoa; phylum Mollusca; class Gastropoda; order Neogastropoda; family Muricidae; genus Stramonita; species Stramonita haemastoma. The sequence continues at coordinate 3,354 of JASPKP010005889.1, read as the reverse complement.
TTACTCATTGTCATTACTTTTCATTTCCATGTGTGGTGTCACCTTTTGCCCAGACTGGTGTTCAAGAAGGTGATTGCGTGTTTCTTCTGCGGGTGTGTTATGTTTTGGTTTTTTTAAAAGTTGCGGGTCTCTTTTGTTTTTAAACTTTTTTTCCTTCCTTTTTTCATCATTTGTGTCCCTTTTGCCCAGGTGGTTTTTTTAAAAAAGGTGTTTGTCGGATTTATTCCCATATGTCAGGAATTGTGTGTTGTTTTTTTACGGGTTTGCTTTTCACGTTGTCTTTCACCTTTTTGCCCGGGCTGGTGTTAAAGAAGGGGATTGGGCGTTATCCCCCTTGGGTTTTTTTTTTTTTGTTTTTAAACCCTTGTCATTCTTATTCTTCCCAGTGTGTTTGTTACTTTTGTTTCATCATGTCTTTGTTTTTCTTCACCACTTGGGGGGACCGGGCCCCAAGGCGGGTGTTTTAGGGGGGTTGGGTTTAAATTTATTACCGACTGGTTTGTTTGTGTGGTTGGGTTTTGCCATCAGGAATTCATTTCTTTCCCTGGGGGGGGTTTCGTTTTGTTGTCGTAATTGTCGTTACTTCTTTCCCACATGTGGGTCACCTTGTGCCCAGGTGGTGTTAAAGAAGGTGGGTTTCGGGCCGTTGGGGGGGCGGTGCGAGCCATGCTGTCGGGGGGGCCCCCCCCTGTCGGGACCCACAGCGCTTCAGGCACTCTGTTCTCGCCCCCGTGCGAGGGCTACGGCCTGACTGAGCCTGCGGGCCCCGGCTCTGTGTTGAGGTCTCTGGGTGTGTGGGGTGTGTGTGTGTGTGTGTGTGGGGGGGTGTTGTGTTGTGTGGTGGGGGGGGGGGGGTTGTGTGGGGGGGGGGGTTTGGTGGGGGGGGGGGGGGGGGTTTGGTGTTTGTTTGTGGTGTGGTTTTTTTTTGTGGGGGGTGGGTGTTGTGCGTGTGTGTGTGATGTGTGTGTGTTTGTGTGTGTTTTGTGTGTGTGTGTGTGGTGTGTGTGTGTGTGTGTGTTTTGTGTGGGTTTGGTGTGTTGTTTTTGTGTGTGTTTTGTGTTGTGTCTGTCGTTGGTTGGTCGGTTGGTCTGTATGCCCAGTTTTATGTCTGTCTCCCTGTCTGTCTTTCTGTCTGTTTGTCTATATTCTTCTTATCTGTCTGTTGCTGTTGTCTCTTTCTTTTTGCCTGTCTTTCTGTCCCCTGCCGTCTGCCTGCCTAGCTGTCTGTCGTTGTCCAGTAACTACAAAAATCAACCTGTCTGTAATATAATCAGCAAATCATGGTTTTTGTGTGTGTGTTTTAAGGGGGTGTTTTTTTTTTAAAATTTTCTTTTTTTTTTTAGAGAAAAATAGAAAAAAGACTCTGTGGGTTTTTTTTTTTAACTCCAGTTCACAGTGTGTATGAGTTTTTGTAATTTTATAAACCTGTTCCCCACCTGCACACAAAGGCTATCTTCGAAAAGGGAAAACGGTTTTTAAACCGTGTGGGCAAGATGTTCTGCGTGCATGTGCACAGGGGGCCTCAACAACATGTTAACGAAAACAAAAAATTGGTGCAGTAGTTGATAAGTTTTGGGTGTTATGATATTAATAAAAATAATAACACATGGAATTTATTACGATATCTTGCAAAAAAAAATCAAAATGCTTGCATTTGACCCATATGAACAAAGCAATCAATGACATAAATAGTTTTAGCAAATTTGAATGTACACAACCCCCCATGCTTGTACACCACCTGCGCACAACACACGCACGCACGACGCACACACCATGCAAAAGCGAGCGCGATGTTTGATGGTAAGCATCATTAGAGATGGGGGTTTTTGGTGGTTTTTTTTATTTTTAGCTATGACCTTTTCTGGGCATGTGGGGCCCAACCTTTTACCTGCAGCGAGTTCAGACTGCGAGAGGGTTTAAGGTGAGGGGAGAGGGGGGGATGGGAGGGGGGGGGGGAAGAAACTTTGTGTGATGACATGTTTTCTGTGTTGAATGCGTTTCAGTAAAAATTTTTTCAGGTTTTTTGTTGAAATATGGTCGGTTTTTAATGTCAAAAATGGTCATGTTGTGATGTCAAAAAATGGTCATGTTGTGATGTCAAATTTTTTGTCTCTTTTTTTTTTGTTTGTTTTGTTTAATGTATTCTGTGTTTTGGTGAAAAAAACTGGAGAACAGATTGTGGAAAAAAAGTCCATGGACTTGTTGTGTGTGTGAGTGAGTGAGTGTGTGTTGTGTTGGTGGTGTTTGTTGTGTGTGTGTGTGTGTGTGTGTTGTGTGTGTTGGGGGTGTTGGTGTTTTTTTATTTAATTTTTTATTTTTATTAATTTTTTTTCTTTTCTTTCGGGGTAATGGAATGAGCACTCATTTTTCTTTTTTTTCATCTAGTCCCCAGTGTATGCGTTAAAAAAAAAAATTTTTTCAATCCATTCCCACCAGCCTACAATGGCCTTAATTTTTTTGAAAAACGGAACAGGATTTTTTAAGTGTGGAAAGAGTTCTGCATGGGTTCGATAGGGGCCCCAGGGTTATAGTTCATTCAAAGGGTTTTGTGTGAATGGGTCGGCTTTTTTATGTTAACTAAAGAGAAAAATCCCTTGAAAAAGATTTAAAAACCAGGTCAGCAGATCAAAGCGCATCACTCTAACCACCGGCCCCTGTCCCCCCAGGTTTTGTGAGGTTGTGTATGTGTGCATGTGTGTGTGGAATTTTGTTTTTTCTTTGTGTGTCTTTGTTTTAATGTCTATCCCCAAGTTGTTTTTTACAGGTATGTGTGTGTGAGTGTGTGGTGTGTTGTGTTTTGGGGTTTTGTGTGTGTGTGTGTGTGTGTGGTGTGTGTGTGTGTGTGTGTGTGTCTTTTGTGTGTGTGTGTGGTGTGTGTGTGTGTGTGTGTGTGGTGGTGTGTGTGTGTGTGTGTGTGTGTGTTTGGGTGTGTGTTGTGTGTGTGTGTTCACCGGGTGTGTGTGTACACCCCTGGGGGGTGTGTACATGTGTATGGGTGTGTGTGTGTGTGGTGTGTGTGTTTTGTGTGTGTGTGTTGTGTTTTGGGGTTTTGTGTGTGAATTTGTGTGTTTAAAAAGTGTGTGTAAGTGTATGTGTGTGTGGTAAGTGTGTGTGCTTTTGTGTGTCACGTGTGGTGGTTTTGTTTTTTTGGTTTTGTGGTGGTGTACCGTGTGAGTGTGTTTGTTTATGCGTTTGTGAGTGTATGTGCGTGCGTGGTATGTGAGTGTGTGTGTAAAATGTGCGGTGTTTGTATGTGCATGGTGTGTATTATGTTTGAGTATGTGTGCATGCGCGTGTGTGTGCACCGGTGTAATATGCACAACGTTCGTTTAAAACCCTTCCTGCCCCCTCACA
>JASPKP010005888.1:2500-15081 GCA_030674155.1 Stramonita haemastoma | reverse complement strand
AAATTTTAAGCGGCTTTGGTTTTTTGTGGGTTTAGTGAATATGGTTTAATTGCATCATTTGCTTAGAGAATCAATGCTACTTTGATGAGGCAGATATTTGATTAAGTTTGGGGTTATTATTGGTATAAATTGTTGTGTCATCACAGAAATTCTCACTGATTCTTTAATTTTAGAGTGGAAGGTCTTTAACTTTTATTGAGAATAAAAGTGGACCTAGAACAGACCCTTGTTTATTTTTAAAGTTAAAAGTTAAGTCTGTCCCGAGCCTAAGGTTTCATCAGGCCGGTGCTTATCCGGTTTCTGTGGCGTTAAGCGACTGGAGTCTTTAGACTCCCCCCTGGATAGGACGCCAGTCATCGCAGGATTAACCCCCAACACAAGGGGTTGGTACCCCTTTTACACCTGGGTGGGGTGAAAAAAATAGCCGTAAAGTGCTTTTTTCCAAGGGCACAACGCCATAGCCGAAAGCTGGGGATCGAACCCGCAACCTTTAGATTACGGGTCCAACGCCCTAAACCACTAGACTACAGCGGCGGCACAGACCCTTGTGGTATCCCATATTTTATTGGTAGTGTAGATGACTTAATGTTATTGATCGAAATTTTATTGTTGTCTATTATGCAGGAATGATTGATTAACTTCAAGCTGAGAGAAAAGAGAGAGAGAGAGAGAGAGAGAGAGAGAGAGAGAGAGAGAGAGGAGAGAGAGAGAGAAGAGAGAGAGAGAGAGAGAGAGAGAGAGAGAAGAGGGGGAGAGAGAGAAGAGAAGAGATAGTTTTAGAAGAATTTGTGGGGGAGAGAGAACTGAACACTGAAATTGTTTTATGTACATTGGCCTTTAGACCACAATACACTTTTCAGGGGCCAAAAATGGAAAGATGCAAGAAAAAAGAAATATAACTTTTCGTAAACTTGAACAGACTCACAGAGCTCAGCAGCTTTTACATCTAGGCCCCACAATTCAGAACCATACTGCATTATAGGCTGTACTTGCATACCAAATATCTTAACAAACAGTTGTAGAGAGTTATTGTTTAACACAAACAGTTTCTTCATAATCTGAAACAGGGCATTCTTTGCTTTACTAGATAGGTCCCTACAAGCAGCTGCAAAACCTAAACGAGTAGAAAATAGTATACCTAAATATTTGTAAGCATTTACAATAGACATTGAAACATTGTCATCAAACCATTTTTCTCTTGCTGCTAGGTGACCTCCGTTTCTAAATACTACGATATTGCTCTTATTTAAGTTGACTTTTAGTTCCAATTCACTAGCTGCAATCTTTAAGTTGTTGAACTGAGTTTGCAAGCCAATCACTGTCTCAGAAAACAAAACAATATCATCAGCCAGTAATAAAATAAACAATTCAGTAGGATCAGTTGTGAATCTGGCTCCATGCCTTCGTTTTTCAATTAGCTGTTCTGCTAGTTCACTTATAAATATCGTGAACAGGACAGGACTACATACATCTCCCTGTTTTACTCCTCTGCTACAATTTATATAATCAGTAAGCATATTGCCACATCTAACTCTAGTTTTAACTTTATTATACATACTTTTGACACATTTAAAGAGTTTTCCTTGAATTCCATGCTTTATCAAAATAGGCCACAACAAATTTCTGTTTATAGAATCAAAAGCTTTTTCAAAGTCGATAAAAGCCACATACAATTTTCGATTCAAAGAGAACTGTTTCTGTATTAATGCTAAAAGAGTAAACATGTGGTCAATGGTTGAGTATCCATGCTTAAATCCAGCCTGGTGTTCACTGGTAATATCATTTTGTGTTACATATTCTTGAAACCTTCTGTTGATAATTGTACTAAATACTTTACTACTAATATCTGAATGTGAAATTCCTCTATAGTTATTTGTGTCATTACAGTTACCTTTTTATAAAGTGGAAAAATCACAGATTCAGACCAGCCCTCAGGAAAAATACCTTTATCAAACAGAGTGTTGAGAAATTTTAACAAAAAATTAACTATTTATTGGCAAAGTTAAAGTTAAAGTCTGTCCCGAGCCATAAGGCTCATCAGGCCGGTGCTTATCCCGGTTTCTGTGGCGTTAAGCGACTGAGAGTCATAGACTCCCCCCTGGATAGGACGCCAGTCTATCGCAGGGTTAACCCCCAACACAAGGTTGGTACCCTTTTTACACCTGGGTGGGGTGAGAAAATAGCCGTAAAGTGCCTTTTCCAAGGGCACAACGCCATAGCGGAATAGCTGGGATCGAACCCGCAACCTTTAGATTACGAGTACAACGCCCTAACCACTAGGCCACAGCGGCGGCATTTATTGGCAAGGAGCTTTTAAAAATTCCCCAAAAATCCCATCTGGACCTGCAGCTTTGCGATTTTTTCAATTTTCGAAGTCCAAACAAGACTTCTTCTTGGGATATTGGACGGTCCATGAAATCATGCTCTTGTTCAAGAAAATCACAGTCACTGTTATCGCTCACTGAATCCTTATCTAATAACCCTTTGAAATGGTGAAACCATTCATCAGCAGAAATATTATTCTTAGTGCCTTTCTTCTTAAAAGAAATCTTGTTCATGTGAGCCAGAAATCTTGCTGGCTATTTATACTAGATACTAGTTTATCCAACATAGCTTTATTGAACATCTTTTTCTTTGTAATTAATGTATTTTTGTATTCCCTTCTAGCTCTAACATAAAAATCTTTATTTTCTTTATTCTTTGAATGCCTGAATCTTCTTAACAAACTGCGAACTCTCCTTCTGCTCTCAAAACATACCTCATCGAACCAACCTTGTTGATGTCTATTTTGATGAATCCTAATTTTCTTCTTCATGCATAATGCACATTCTCTAATACAGTCATTGAATAGCTCTAAAGCATCGTTAGCATTCACATCAATCATGTCTATTGCAGAATTACATCTATTTTGCATGTTTTCTTCATGTAACTTATCACAAAAATCTTGGCTATGCTCTTCAATCCAAACAAACTTCTCTATGATTTGTACAGCATTGAGATCCTGGCTTTTAACAACTTTCTCTGTTGAAAATACAATGCTAAATTCCAAAGGAAAGTGATCTGATTCTTTACGATCAGCTACATGTAGTTTGGACAGATCAGAAACAGACTCATACAGTTCATTTGACATGATGAAATAATCATTTACACTGCAACCACTGTCACTAACGTATGTGTAGCGACCTGTCTGGTCGCCATTACACAAACCATTTAGAATACTCAAATTCAAAGCAGTGCACATTATTATTTAACAGACATTTACCATAAGAGTTAATTTGAAAATCCTGAGAACAACGGCTAGAACTTAATGTAAAACTCTTGGACTGATGTTGGGTGTCAGGTACATAATGTGATGGAGATATGTCAGAAACTCGACTATTTAAGTCACCACAGAGGAATAAATAAACATCATCAAGTAACAACAACAAATCACACAAGCAGTCTTCAAGTAACTCAATTCCATTAGCATAATCAAAATGCGTGTAGAAAGGAGAACCTTCAGGTGGGACATAAACGCATACATACAAAGTATCTTTTGTACAGTTCAATAATTGCTTATCAATCAGAAACACACATATATTTTCATACTTTACTTCTAATTCACGAATATGAGAACATAACTCCTGTTTGAATAAACACAAAATACCACCTGATTTTCTCCCCTGTTTAGTCAGTTTAACAGCAGGTTTTACATACATCTTAAATTCGGAAAATAAATCAACTTCAACAGCTTCTTCAAAAGTCTCTGTAAGACATATAAAATCAAATTAAAATACATATTTCACAAAATCATCAAAAATGTATTTCGAACGCAATCCATTGACATTCCATGACAAAAAAGAAAACGTTCTACAGTTATCTACCGTAGGACAGACATCAGAAACAAAAGAATTATCAGAAGGCAAAACTTGCTCGAAAACTACACTTTCATTCGACCCCTCAAACTTTTGACATGAAGAGGGAGGAGGGAAAAAGCGTGCATGCGCGACTGAGCCATCATCCATACACACACCAGCTGGTATGTGTACATCTGGCTCCTGCTGTGGCAGTTCACGTGCAATATGTGAAGCCAAATCCAAGGAGGCACCGTTACAGGTATGCACTTGCAAATTTTTGTGTGGCAGGTAAATTTTTGGTCCCCCATCAGAGTTAACCCCCCTATTCTCTCCCCGACAAAAGGCCGGCCGCGTTCCTATTTCATTTCTTTGAGATTGTCATGGGGATCCAAGACATATTTCCTGCCATCAATAAAGAGATGGTCGTGAACCATGCGGGCCTGTTTTCCCTCATCTCTGGCTTGCTTGAGGTGGGAGCCCAACTTACGTCGGATTTCCCTAACCCTCTGGGAGAAGTCTTCACCTATGAACGTGTTTGTTCTTCTCAGTTTTCCTTTTGCCTTCAGAATCTTAACCTTCTGTTTGTAAAAAGAACATCGGGCAACAATCAGTGAGTCTGGTCTGGAATTTATGCGGTGTACACGATCAAATTTGACTGTGTCTGTTAGCTCGAGTTTGTCTGTTAGCACATCCCAAGTCATTCCTTCACATTCTTCATTGGTTTCTTTCCCTGTAATAGTCACACCATGAAAAATTAGATTGTTTCTTCTAGACCTGTTTTCAAGATCATCAAACTTCTTTTCCAGAGTGTTGACTTTGTCACTTAGATCCTGATTTTGTTTTTCCAAAGTCTCATTCCTCTCACGCAGCTCCCGGACTTCATCCCCGATGCCATGCACCAGGTCATGCAGGGCGTTGTGGTCCCGTCGCAAGTGACTGAGGTCTTCAGTCACACCGTCCAGTTTCCTGTTCATCTCCTGCAGGGTAGACATGACATCAGCTATGGATGGTTCCTTGCCAGGGCCAGGGATGAAGCGTGGGAAGCCTCGTCTGCCGTATACTTCTGGAAGGTGTTGGGGCAGCAGACTGACTTGGGTTGGGTCCAGGGTTTGCCTCCATGTCTCCTCCACGCAGCAGCAGCTGGTTTTCTCCACGACGAAGGAACAAATTGTCCCCCAGAACAAATACACGAGGAACAAGCCAAGGAGAACACCGGTAACGCGCGAGCGAACTTTTAAAATGGTTGCTCGCATTGCCATCTTAAACATAGCCCTCTTCCACATAAAATGGTGGAATACAGCTAAGAAGGAACCACAGGTCGCTCTAAAGTCCAGCTGCCCCGACGGCATAGTGTCTCACGCAGTTAGTCGCCAACTTAGAACTCGGAACACTGCGTCTGTCCTTAGTACTTGAGGAAATACTGAAGACGATGCAAAACACAACTTTCGCCTAGCTGCACGTGCTGTGCACCCCCGAGTGGAGAGAGAGAGAGAGAGAGAGAGAGAGAGAGAGAGAGAGAGAGAGAGAGAGAGAGAGAGAGAGAGAGAGAGAGAGAGAGAGAGAGAGAGAGAGAGAGAGAGAGAGAGAGAGAAATAACTGAACACTGAACACTGAAATGATTTAATGTACATTGGCCATGGACCACAATACATTTCATGGGCTTGGGTTTCATTCATATAACTGGCAAACCACAATGCACAAAAGGTTTGATTCATAACTGATCAAAGAAGCAAAACACACGTTATTCTAAATCATGATAATGACTCTAGTATCAAGCATAACCAAATCACAAAAATATGACGTTTAGGGAAAATTGTGGAAATCATGCACATCAATTACGTATCGAATCATAACAGTTCTTCAATATACATCTTGAATTTAGCATTGTCTTCCTTTTATTAACAGAGTGAAAAATATATCTTGACAAACTGTGCCTGTACTCATCATTTGTTGCTTTGAACAGATCGGGCAATGGTACGTTGATACACCCACTTAAGAACTTTCTCTTAAGCCAGTGTATATTCAACATTCCCAAAGAAAGTGGGCTTCATTTTCAACTTTCGTTTTACAAAAAGGACACATTTTTTTCTCGGTCATTCTCACTATATCTATATACATTATTATTAAGGGGTAGAACATTAAATCTCGCTCGTGTGATTGCTACTTGAAAGCAGTAGACATCAGTAGAGTTTATATACTGCTCTTTTACCAAAATACTTTTAAATGATCTGTAATGGTCATACCTATTTTTATCTCTTATAGTCCCATCCCATTCTTGAATGAACACATCTACTAATCTTTGCTTAAACATAACTCAGAAAAGTTTTACATCCCCAACACCTTGTTGCATCCAAACAATGTTAAAACCAGTTTCACACAAAAAATGTCCCTTACTTTTGAAATCCAGCAGTATTTACCATTTCTATCTAGCTCTAACAGCATGCAGTGAGCATTATATGGTATTCTGTTTTGATCTATTTGCAATAGTTTTAACCAGTACTTAATAGTTCTTGTACATGAATTGACATAATGTGAATATCTACCTAAATCTCCGTATACCATCCTATTGGGTGTTCTTACAGGTACTCCTAAAAATCTTTTACATGCCATCGAATGAGGTTTCTCGATGTGTTCTAATCTGTTTGTGCCCCATATTTCTGATGAATACAATAAAATTGGCTGAATCTTAGTATAAAAAAATCTTGAAGAAGGTACTAGCATTCATCTCTTTATACCTGTGAAATACTTTATTTAACTGAACCACTGCCTTCCTTCCCTTCGTAACTAAATGCTCTGTACCTAATTTACAGCTAACCTTTGTTGTAAAACTGAACCCTAAATAGCAATACTGATTTACAGCTTCTAACCTAATACCATTGTAATACCATTGCTCCTGTTTTGACAGAAATCTACCTTTCCTAAAGACCATCACTTTCGTTTTATTAATGTTAACACTTAACTGTAAATCATTACAGCAGTCTTTCAAAATGTTTAATTGATGCTGCAAACCTCCTGGGGTTGTTGAAAATAGTGCAACATCATCTGCAAACAACGGAATAAAAATACCCATGATATTGTGTAGCAACTGAACCCCATGTTTTTCTTTTTCATTGATATCATTAGCTAGCTGGTTGATAAATATTGAAAACAACGTGGGGCTGACACAGAGAGAGAGAGAAGAGAGAGAGAGAGAGAGAGAGAGAGAGAGAGAGAGAGAGAGAGAGAGAGAGAGAGAGAGAGAGAGAGAGAGAGAGAGAGAGAGGAGAGAGAGAGAGAGAGAGAGAGAGAGAGAGACAAGGCAAGGCAAGGCAAGGCAAGGCAAGGCAAAATTCTTTTATTCGAGGATAATAGATAAGCACTCATGTGCTTTTTTACATCCAGTCCCTGCCCTTTTCAGGGATAACATCAAGATAAAAAGATACTAAACAGTGAAACTATGTGCAGTACCAAACAACATAAAGGAATAAGGACATTATATATAATAAGATAATAAAAATGCACTCATTCAGAAGACGGACATCAGAAGCCACATTAAAATGATTTTGATTATAGAAGAAAAAGAGAAGCGTTAATAGATAAAGAGCAAACAAAGAAACTTAATGAAATAAACAACTTAGCAACCAGGAAAAGTCCACCCCAAAATATTTAGCTACATTGTTACAACTCATAACAACAAAATGAACTCAGAAGGAACTAAAGATAATACAATGATTATAATGATGACAATAAGAATAATATCAACAATACTGATAACAGTGTGATAATAATACACGTAAAACTCACTCCTACACGTAGGTCACACACACACACACACACACACACACACACACACACACACACACACACACACACACCACACACACACACACACACACACACACACACCATGTACGTACGTACGTACATACATACATACATACATACATACATACATACATACATACATACATACATTACATACATACATACATACATACATACATCACTCATTCACTCACTCACTCACTCACTCACTCACTCACTCAGTTCCATGTCCCAAAGGACGTAGGGGGGACATGAGAGAAGACGCAACGGAGATCTTTTTCCATGCTTCACGATCCTGTGTGGCTAGTAAGAGGCGTTGCAGGGGTTGGACAGTCCAGTCTTTGATGTTGTCAACCCATGATTTCTTTTGGCGGCCTCTTCTTCTCTTGCCCTCGACTGTTCCTTGCAAGATGGTTTTTGCTAGGGTGTTGTGTCTTGTGGTGTGAAACCACATCAGCTTTCTCCTCTTTATGGTGGAGAGCAAAGGCTCTTGGGGGCCCACACGCTTTTTGATTTCTTCTTTCACATAGTTATTGGTCTTGTGTTCTTTGTATGATATTTTGAGGAGTCTTCTGTGGCACTTGTTCTCGAATGCTTGGATTCTTCTCTCTAACTCTGCTGTCAGAGTCCATGATTCACAGCCATATAGGAGGATAGATATCACGAGGGATTTGTAGAGGTGGTATTTGGTGCAGAAGCTGATGTTGCTTCTGATGATCCTCTAGAGTCTGACTAGAGCAGATGTTGCTGTTGCAATGCGAGCTTTCACCTCATTGTTTGATGTGCCATCTTTTGTTAGGATGGAGCCTAAGTATTTGAATTGGCTCACCTCTTCCAATATTTCTCCATTCATCTTTATTTCCGTGCTGTCATTACTCGCGCTGTTGACCATGATCTTCGATTTCTCTGTACTGACCTCCATGCCGTATGCGCTCGCTCGATCTGTTAGACTGTCTGTGAGGATTTGCAGTTCGTGTTTGCTGCTGCCCATGAGGTCAATGTCATCTGCAAATCTGAGGTTGCAAAGGGGTCTTCCACCAATGGAGATGGAAGTGTGGTGGTTTTGCAGTGTCTCTGTCATGATGTTTTCGAGGAAGAGGTTGAAGAGTACAGGTGAGAGAAGGCAGCCCTGGCGGACTCCAACCGTGGTCTTGAAGAACTCGCCCACGTGATTGTTCATGAAAACTGCACTTCTTGCATTCTCGTACAGAGCCTTGATGACTTCATTTAGGCAGTTGTCAATGTTGAAGTGCCTGAGTACTTGCCAGAGGCCGTCATGCCATACCCTGTCAAAGACCTTTTTGAAGTCTATAAGATTGTGGTACAAGTCTTTTTGGTGTTGGAGATGCTTCTCTATCAGAATTCTCGGGTTGAAAATTTGTTCCATTGTGCTGCGTTTTGGTCTAAAGCCCGCTTGTTCTTCTGCCAGGAGTTTTTCCGCTTGGTTTTTCAGTCTGTTGAGGACTACCTGCAGCATGATCTTGCTAGGATGGCTTATGAGACTGATGGTTCTGTAGTTCTGACATTGCTTGAGGTTTCCTTTCTTTGGCAGGGGTATTACAAGAGACTGTGTCCATTCTTTTGGCCATTCTTTGGTGTCGTGGATCTTCTGACAAAGATCTGTGAATAATACATACATACATACATACATACATACATACATACATACATACATACATACATACATACATACATACATACATACATACATACATACATACACACATATACGCAACTCACTCACGCATGCACGCTCGCTGGCAAATGCACATACAAATCACACGCACACACACACACACACACACACACACACACACACACACACACACACACACACACACACACACACACACACACACACACACACACACACACACACACACACACTACTCACACTTATATTTATAAGCACATACCCGCAGGCGCACATGTACTTGAGGTGGTAGTTTTTTTTTTCTTTTTTTTAAAACACATTTTTAGTCATAGAAAAGAAGAATGATAAAAGTTAAACAATATTTTCAGTGACATATTATCCTTTCTTTTACATTGTTAACTGCATATAAAAAGAAAAACATAAAACAAACAGCAAAGTTAAACAAAAAAAAAAAAGACAAAACACAAAAACTGAGAACGCTAACAACAAACAACAACAAAAAACAACAACATCAATGAAATCATAAATTTTAATACAATGGAGACGACAAATAAGACAATTATATCCACACACAACACACACACACACAATTACCACACACACACACACACACACACACACACACACACACACACACACACACAACACACACAACACACACAAACACACCCACCAACCACACACACCACACACACACACACACACACACACACAACACCACACACACACACACACACACACAACACACACACACACACAAGACAAGTAATCTCGCTACTTTATAGACTAAAGCTAAATGCATTTAAAACAAAATTTGTGACAGGTATTACGTGCTGTTGTGGTGAAAATATTTCAAGTTTTCATTTGATTTTTGAATGTTAAGTTATAAAAACATATTTGCCCAATATTCTCGATTGTTCATTAGAAAAAGTTTTCAGTGATTTTTCATTAATGTTTAGAATTTGTGAATGTTTGCTTCATAGTCCAGTTGCCCGTTTACTTTAGATTGGACTTTACCTTTTTTCTTGTTCCAATAACATGTTATTTTATTGATGATAATTATTGCCTGTAAGAAACACACACACACACACACACACACACACACACACACACACACACACACACACACACACACACACACACACACACACACACACACACACACACATAGAGTTACACAGTCACACACACAGTCACACACAGTCACAGTCACACGCGCGCGCGCACCACACACACACACACACACACACACACACACACACACACACACACACACACACACACACACACACACACACACACACATTGTAGCATTTATCTTCCTCAAGTTCACTTTGCTTCTATTTGTTATCTTTTTGTAGTATAGTTCAAGCAGTTTCTGATGATTAGACCTTTTTTGTTGTTGTTTTTGATTTTCACAAGTCCACACAAACACACCGACCTTTTTTTTTTTTTTTTTTTTTTTTCCCAATCACTTGTCTAAAATCACTTTTCAGTGGATAGACGTTAAAATGAAGACACACACACACACACACACACACACACACACACACACACACACACACACACACACACACACACACACACACACACACACACACACACACACACACACACACACAAGTTCGCGCTCATGTCATCAATAAACTTCATTTTAAAGGAAGTATATGACTAATTTTAATCAAGTCATGTAACGGAACACAAAAGGAATCCATCCGCTGTAAGGCATATATATTAGGACATACATATTCTAGTACCTGAATCTTATGATTATGTATTTATGGTCATAAAAATCTCATTCATAACCATTTTGTAATCATAATGAACATAATTATTCAGCTTACTTGAGAATTAAAAAAATATACAAAACTAACTACATTCAAAACGTGATTATTAAATAGTACAAAAAGTGGATAAAGTATTTCTCAATATGGATGATAACATGTTTAGGCAACAAGAGAGAGAGAGAGAGAGAGAGAGAGAGAGAGAGAGAGAGAGAGAGAGAGAGAGAGAGAGAGAAGAGAGAGGAGAGAGAGAGAGAGAGAGAAGAGAGAGAGAGAGAGAGAGAGAGAGAGAGAGAGAGAGAGAGAGAGAGAGAGAGAGAGAGGACAAGGCAAGGCAAGGCAAGGCAAGGCAAGGCAAAATTCTTTTATTCGAGGATAATAGATAAGCACTCATGTGCTTTTTTACATCCAGTCCCTGCCCTTTTCAGGGATAGCATCAAGATAAAAAGATACTAAACAGTGAAACTATATGTAGTACCAAACAACATAAAGGAATAAGGACATTATATATAATAAGATAATAAAAATGCACTCATTCAGAAGACGGACATCAGAAACCACATTAAAATGTTTTTGATTATAGAAGAAAAAGAGAAGCGTTAATAGACAAAGAGCAAACAAAGAAACATAATGAAATAAACAACTTAGCAGCCAAGAAAAGTCCACCCCAAAATATTTAGCTACATTGTTACAACTCATAACAACAAAATGAACTCAGAAGGAACTAAAGATAATACAATGATTATAATGATGACAATAAAAATAGTATCAACAATAGTGATAACAGTATGATAATAATACACGTAAAACTCACTCCTACACGTAGGTCACACACACACACACACACACACACACACACAACACACACACACACACACACACACACACACACACACACACACACACACACACACATACATACATACATACATACATACATACATACATACATACATACATACATACATACATACATACATACATACATACACACATACACGCAACTTACTCACGCATGCACGCTCGCTGGCAATTACACATACAAATCACACACACACACACACACACACACACACACACACACACACACACACACACACACACACACACACACACACACACTTACTCACACTTATATTTATAAGCACATATCCGCAGGCGCACATGTACTTGAGGTGGTAGGTTTGTTTTTTTTCTTAAAAACATTTTTAATCATAGAAAAAAGAAGAATGATAAAAGTCAAACAATCATATCAGGTGACAATATTATCCCTTCTTTTACATTCATACTTTATATAAAAAAGAAGAAACAAAAGCAAACAGCAAAGTTAAAACAGAAAAAAAAACAAGACAAAACATCAAAAACTTGAGGTACGCCCTATTAACAACAACAACAACAACAACAACAACAACAAGAACAACAACAACAAAGTCATGCAAATCATAATATTTTAATACAAGGGGAGACGACAAATAAAAACAATTATCCACACACACACACACA
>JASPKP010005887.1:7500-15085 GCA_030674155.1 Stramonita haemastoma | reverse complement strand
AGGATAGGTATAATAGAGTTGGTCTATAGTTTGAAGGATCTGAAGTATCACCTTGACTTGTAGATGGGGATACTTTAGCACATTTGAAGGCGTTGGGGAAATAGTTCTTATCAAGGCATAGGTTGTATATATATGTTAGGGTGTCTGTGATAACTGGAGCTGATAATTTTAATATTTGCTGTCTATTCCATCAAGACACGCGTTCTGGATTGTTTGAGGTGAGGTCAGATAGTTATAGACCTCTGAAACAGACATGAATGGTAAGTGAAGTTTTGAAGGTATATGCTTTTCTTGGCAGTATTGTTTTAATTTATTGAGGTCATTGGATTCTGAGTTATCATTGCTAATTACGTTAGAAGAAACATTGATGAAGTGGTTGTTAAGTTTTTCAGCAGAGATGTCTTTGATTATATTTGATTTGGAAGATGATTGATTGTTTGTTATTTGATTTATTGCTGCCATACAGTCCTTTGAATTTTGTTTGGAAGATAGTAAGTCTTGAAAATATTTCTTTTTTCACGCCGTTTTTGTGAGATTATGGCGTTTCTTAATTTTTTGGACTCCTCAATAATATTTGTTTCTTTTAGAAAATCTCTTAGATAACATGCTTCCTTTTAGTTCCTTTGTGAGCCAAGGTGGTTTGGGGACGTGTTTTGATCCTAATGGTTTTTAGTGGGGCATGTTTGTTATAGATTTCAGTGAATGTCTTTAACCAGAACTCAATAGCTAAGTCTGGATCAGCAATGTTGAATGTTTCGACAGCGTGGAGTTACATAGTTCTAGGAGAGAAAATGTTGTTCATTAAACTTTGCAAAAGAACGATAGGTTATAGTTTTATGGCCATGGTTTGGGAATTTTTGTTCCTTTTTTTGACCAAGTAGCACAGACTGGGTAGTGGTCGCTGCAGTTATAGACAGGGACACATGTTTCTATGATGTTTTCGGGGTTTGATACATAGATATGGTCAATTAGTGTGCTTGAATTTGAGTGTGACTCTCGTGGGAGATTTAACTAATTGGTGAAGATTGAAGGAATTCGTAACTTGGGTCCATTGATTATGTACTTTAGTAAGGTCAATATTGAAGTCCCCAGTAAGATTAGTTCCTGGACATTCAAGTAGGACTTCATTCATCATGGAGTCAAATTTGTCTATCCAATTTGTTCTTTCTGTTGGATTCCTTAACAGAACCCTATTATCAAAGGCCGTGTACCTTTCACTGAAACTTCAATCCAGATAGATTCTACTTCATGACGTTCTAGGTCAGGGAGACGTTTGAATGTTACAGATTCACTAATATTTACTAACACACCTGTTTCTTTTGGCTTATGTGGATCTTTTCGCAAGATTTTATAACCTGGTATGTGTATGTCAGTGTCCATTTATGTTCTGAGAGCCTTGATCTCAGAAAGCCCTAGTATGTGAAATGGTTTACCTTGATTTGTGATGAGTGTTGATATATCTTCAATTTTGTTAATTGCATGGTTTATGTTTAGGTGGCAAATTCGTAAGCCATCCTTGGAGGGCCAGGTATTTATGTCTTGGATGCATCTGGCTATAGGTACTTTGGTGAAGAATTAATAATGTGTTGTAAATTTGCCTTTTTTTGGTGAATGGGGAAAATGAAAATATGTTGAAAGTTTACTAATAAGAGGGGGGGAGTATAAAGTACTTGATTGGGGGGTAGGGGGGTTGAAATGAATTAAAGAGTTAGAATCAAAGTCACTTTGCGTATAACACACAATAATAATAACTCAGTCAAGATAACTGTTAGCCTTCTTCAGAAGAACAACTGAAATGGGTTAAGGAGTAAAATCAAATAACTTTACATTTAACACACAATAATGTAGTAATTCAGTTAAAATAACTGTCAGGCTTCTTCAGAAAAACAAATAAAAAACACAATCAAAAAACCAAATCAAATCAAACAATCAAAACAAACAAATCAAAACAAGATCAGATCAAAAAATAAAAAAACAAATCAAAACAAATCAACAGACCATCAAAACCATAAAAAAGATAAGGCAGAGCAAGGTTTTAAAAAAAAAAAAAAAGATAAAAAAATAAAATAAAAGTCAAGAACAATCAAGGCAAATACTATGCCAAGCAAGTCCTGTAAACAACAACAATGCAACAGAAGAGAGAATAATAAAAGTATCTCTTGATGCACACAATTCCTGGGATACAGATGTCCACGCACAATCAGCAAGATCCAGTGGATTCACTCACAGTCTTTTCAGTTTAAGTAAGGTCAGGCAATGACCAGTCACAGTTTGCTACACAATGGGAGCACTGGGTTGGGTGGGGGTGCCTGGAGCACAGAAGAACTGGTATATATATAGTTCCACTTTTTCACAAGTTGACAATTTCAAGACCATGGGTTGTAGAGCACAAATAGAGCACAAATATCAGTCTTCACAACCTTGTTTCATTCTTTTTATCAACTTATAGTTGAAGGATCAAGTTGTGTTCACACGATTATACATATGGGCACAATATGCTATCATCTTGCTCACACGCTCACACACATGTGTGTATGTGTGTACATATGTGTAATACAATACATACATACATATATATATATATATATATATATATGTATATATATATATATATATATATATATATACATATAATATATATATATATATATAAAAAAAGATATATTCAGTCACAGTCTTTTTAGCATAGTATGGTCTGGCAATGACCAGTCACAATTTGCTACACAATTGGGAGCACTGGGTTGGGTGGGTGTGTCTGGAGCACAGAAAAAAACTGGTATGTATATCTATAGTTTCCACTCTGTCACAAGTTGATAATTCAATACCATGGGTTGCAGAGCATGAGTATGGTCTTCACAATCTTGTTTCATTACTTTTATCAACTTATATTTGAAGGTCAAGTTGTGCTCACGCACTTTACACACTTGTGCACAAATACACTACCATCTTGCTCACAGCTCACATACACACGTGTGTGTGTGTGTGTGTGTGTGTGTGTGTGTGTGTGTGTGTGTGTGTGTGTGTGTGTGGTGTGTGTGTGTGTGTGTGTGTGTGCATATATATGTATATAAACACACATCCAAACACTTACATATGATTGTACATATGCATAAAACATATCACATGTATGTATGTCCACACATGCATACACATATACTCAAACATACATGCACATTCTTATTCATTATTGCAGTGTTGGTAGATTGTGACTTATCACACCAGAGTTTCTATGGTGTATGCTATGTTGGGCTGGTGGTAAGGAAGATTTAGGAGGGAAGCTGGAGCTGGGTGAGGTCTGGTAGAGGGCATTGCTGGGTAGGGTGGGGGCATGTGGTAGGGAGAATGCAGGGTCGTCACTGGATGTAGTTGCCTGAGGGATTGTCTGTTGGCCCAGACATTGTCCTTCTGGGGTTGGGGGGTGGGATGGCATCCAGACATTTGCTTTGAGAAAGGGTAACCAGGAACACTGGGGTGTGGAGGATACCCTTTGTATACTAGCGATGGTGGATGGGTCATATGTTCGTCAGTAGGTCGTGTAGTGGGTGTTGTCAGGAGTGGCTGTCTTTTATGTCTGGGGTCGGCATATTTGAGGCTGTATGCTAACCTGTCTGCACCTTTGGGGCTGGGGTGAAGAGGGTCAGAATACAGATCTTTGCGTGGGGCCCCACTGGAGGTTATAAATATGGTAGAGTGGTCTGCAAGTGGGATGTTTTCTGCAGCACACACTTTGGCTAGGGATATGTTGGAAATGTTAACTGTTTTCTTTAGGGGGTGCTGTCCCATTGGGGGAATGATGGACGATGCCAGCAGCCTGGCTCTAGGAAACACGTGTTTGATGTTTCTGATGAGTTGTGTCCATTTGCTTTCTGTGATAGCTGTGTGTTTGCATGTGTTGATTCCTGTGTGAAAAATGATGTGCTGTACTTCTTTGTTGTTGGGAATGTGATGGAGCCAATGAATAAGGTCATCGACAGTGAGACCTGAGATATTAATGTTTGAGTGTTGCCTTTGTAGAATAGAATATCAGATTTGATGTGTCGTGTTACTGAGTCACCTAAGATGAGGTTAGTTGTGCTGGAATGTACTCTATGTTCTGCTAGTTGTTGGCGTGGTGTGAGAGTGCTGTTGGTAGTAGTTTGTTGTGCTTCAGAAGTGTGTGTTTGGAGTTTTGTGTCTTTTTTTCTTTTTTTGAGAGAGACTTTTGTCCATACATTTGGGTTTAAGTCATTGTCCTCAGGATGTTGGAAGTTTGTTGGTCAGAGTCTGTTTGGTTGTTGTTTTTGATGGTGGTGGTGACAGTGTTGACTGTTGTTTGGTTGTTGATTCTTTGGTGGTGTTGGAAGTTTGTTTGACAGAGTCTGTTTGGTTGTTGATTTTGACAGTGTTGACTGTGTCTTGTGGTGAAGGTGGAGTTCGATCAGCTGGGGCTGGCTTCTGGTCAGTGTTGTCATGAATACATTGTTTTTTGTTTTCCTCATTGTGGGAGAGAAGAGAGAATCTGTTGGTGGTTGGGAAGGATGATAGGAGGGTGTCTTGTTCTTCATCTGACTGTACAGTTTGAGTGCTTTTTGTGTGTGTTCTTTTGATAATGTGTGTTTCAGCTGTTTCAGTTCTGTCTTTAAGTCTTGGTTTTCTTTTTGCAGTTTGAGAACAATCTTGGTAAGAGAACCTAAGGCTTTTGTGTTTTTTTTTGATTGAAGTGGATAGTGAGTGTATTTTTTGTTTCTGTGGTTGTGGTGTTAGGGTGGGAGTATATTTGCAGAGGAAACGAGGATGGTGACGTGTTTTTTTTGTGAGGATGAGTGACTGATGCGGAAACATGTCGCACAGTATTAGTCTGTGTATTATGTGAGTTGTTTTTTGGCTGATTGTTGGATTGACAGCATGTTTTGATCTCTTTCCTGTTTTCAGCTGTGTGAGGGAGACCATGCATCTGCACAGGGTGTGGGTGTGGTGTTTGTACTCTGTTTTGTGGAAGGGTTTGTTTTGTGTTCCCTACAGGTGAGTTTATCCGGCCTGACTGCTGGACAGGTGGGGGTGAGGGTGGTGATAGATCAGGCAGCTGATCATCAGTGCTGGGTGGTGGGCTGGTGGTGGGATTGATCAATGAGGGCAATCTGGAGAGGCAGGGACTCTTGGATGGGGAGGGGATATCCTGGGGAATTATTCTACCAGATCTGGAGGTTTTGGGTTGGGGTAGGGTATGTTCCGACAGGTCACGCACAGCCTCGTCCAGGTTTGGTTGGGTCTCTCTGTTTCTTGTCAGACTGAAGATGGCTCGAATTACCTGAATGAGTGATTGGAACTCATTTCTGAGCCATCTTCTGCACAAGTTCCCTTGTACCAGTACAGTTCCTGTTGTGTAATAGGTGGTGATGGTGATTAGCTTTCTGTCAGCACAATTGACTTGAATTTTAGTCTTGTAAAGTTCGTCACTGGGTAGGGTGGTGGGGATAGTAGAGAGGTCGCCAATGTCACTGAAGGAAAGGGGTTTGTTAGGCTTTGAGTAATCATTCCAATATGTGTCAAAGCCTGGTTGATTACTGACACTGTACATGTAACGTTTATAGAAGACAGATCTTGCTACTGGAAGCAGTGGGAATGGGACTTGAAAAGTTAATTGTTTTGTGTCTATCTTTATATCTATTTGGGGGACCCAGGTACTTTGGGTGTCATTGGTGACAGCAGACATTTTGGGGGGGGGGGGGAGGGGGTGACAAGGAGATTGGAGATGTGGGATGGAGTGGGGTGAGTATGGGGGAACTAGTGATTCTTGTGCTGCTTTTTTTTTTTAACCCATGGTCCTTAGTCCTACAGTTCACATATTTAAGTACATGGCATTCTTCACTGTATGCAGGACCATGGCGGCAGTTTCAATCACCCCAGACAAAACAAAACAAAACAAAAAAACAAAACAAGACAAAAAACAAAAAAAAAAGGGAGGAAGAGGGGTGGAGGGAAGGGAGGGGGGTAAGGGCAAGGTAATCAATGGCTCAGTACAGAGTTGAGTGGACACTAAGAGATGTTACCATGGTAGGGAGACAGTACAGGGCATGAACATTCATTCCAACACTGTCAGCAATAGCATATCTAATAAGGCTGTCTAAAATTGGCCCCTGGCCAAGTGCACCAAAAATTAAACAGAAGAAAAACAATTTCCGATACGAACTCCAGCGAAGTCAATTGCCGTAGAAGAGCGAAGCCGAGCACAATAGCAACTCAACGGCAGAGTTGGAGGAAACCACCTGTTGAGAAGCAAACCTCAAGGGGGCGGTTTGAATGTCGTCTGCTACAGCAGTACAGATGTTTAGAGAATGCAGACCCACTGGAGCGTCACAGCACAACACCACTTGAGGCTGGACACAGAAGGGGGCTTCACTCCGTCTGGTCTCTGTCTGGTCTCCAGTGTTGCAGCAGAGGTGGAGGGAGGGGGGGGGGGGGGAAGGCAGGTGCGAAGCTGTCAATAGTCTAGCCTTCACACAAGCTAGGCCTAGTGTCTCCATGGTGAGGAGATGCCGTACTAAACATGACGGCTATGAAGGCCCACACGCCTACACACACATTTCTCTTTCTTCAGAGAGAGAGAGAGAAGGGGGGGGGGGGGGGGACGTTAATCGTTGGGGGGGGGGGGGACGTGAAGGGGGGGGGGGATGTTAATCGGTGCCTTCTGCCTTGTTGACCATTTCAATAGTGCTAGGCCTACGGGTTGGCACAGAGAACGACATTGTTCATGAGGCAGTTTACCACTAGGCCTATAATAAAAACAACATGGCAAACTAGGCTACACTGATCAGCAACACATTGTATGGCCTGTAAAACTATGGGTAGGGAGAAGACTACATATTAGCCTACCTCAGTTGTTGCCCAACAACCATGAAAACACTTGACACAGATTCGTGAAGCTGGCCGTCACACTTGAGTAGCCTGTTACGCCACAAAGGCCAGGAACAGGTCACCACCACCTTACCACTTCACCATGGCACAAGGCTTTGTTAAAACTAGATCAGTGGAAGAAATCGTAAAGGAATCGTAAATAACTCAATATTCACAAGTTTTTATAGCCAATTATGTTCACACTTTTTGTCCCGGGATGAAGACACACTGGTGTGTATAATTTTCAACTGAACAACTTTCCTCTAACTATTAGAAAAAAACACATCTCTGGAGAGCTCCTCCTGGCACGTCTTGCTCCTGGCACGTCTCGAGAGAGACAGGGCAAAGCGAGACAAGCCAAGGTAAGGCAAAATAAGACAAGGCAAGGGAAGGGAAGGAGAGAGAGAGAGAGAGAGAGAGAGAGAGAGAGAGAGAGGAGAGAGAGAGAGAGAGAGAGAGAGAGAGAGATGTAAAACGCTTTGGTTTACAGTTTTTTGTAATAATCTGATACAGACAGCAGCCAAGGGGAGAGAATGAATAATTGAACACTCATTGTCGTAACTGAAGAGTCGGCTCCCTTGAAAAAGTTTTGTGTTTCTGGACCTTGGCTTGTTTCTTTGTCTATTTCTTTATTGTTTGTTTGATTATTTTGTTTGCTTATTTTGTTTGTTTATTTATTTGTTTGTACCTAGAATTATTTCACACTTTTCTG
>JASPKP010005887.1:0-2500 GCA_030674155.1 Stramonita haemastoma | reverse complement strand
GGGGGGGTTTGGGAATTTTTGGGAAGGGTTACTGCAACGTTTTCCATTGCAATGTTTTTTTAAATTTTCTTAAATCTTTTGATATCTTTTGTCTCACTGAAACTTTTATTGATTTCCAGTTCCAATTTGTTTTAAAAAGTTGACTACTGTTTTTTTCCTCTTTTCCCAAAAAAAACTAACTGTAAGGGGGCGGACATCAGGAGGCGTTTTTTTTAGGCTACAAGAGTGGTTTTAAAAAAGATTGGATAAGTGTTAAATATGGTTTTATGAAAAATTTAAATTTTGTTTACGATTAGATAAATCACTGCTAGGTCTAAAAAAGATATGTTTTACATTGGTACATATGTTCCCCCTTTAGTGATTTAATGTCTAAAAACTTGTTCATAAGGGATATGGAAATTAAACCCTCTAAAAAAGCTGCTTTCAGAAAACCCCTTTTTTAAAGATTTGATAATTTTAAATTGGGTTTAAAATTTGGGTGGGGGATTTTAAAAAAAAGCACAAAAACAGCCAGTCTAAATGGTTTCTGTTGGGAAGTGGATTTGGGAACCCAAAATTGGGCCAAAAAAAATGTTTTAAATGTCAAAGACGGGTCCCAAGATACTAATGTAAAATATTTGGTTCCCAGTTTAAAAGGGGACCCTTTTGTAAAAATGTTCCAGTGTTCTTTTTGAAAAAGGGGTTTGAGTGGTAAAGGGTTTGATGATAGTTTGACATATATTTTTTCAGACAGGGGGAAGCGTTATTGACTACTTTGTTGTATCTAATGTTTTACTTGAACAAAACCCTTATTTTCCTCCTTTAAAAAATTTAATAAGTAGAGTTGAGTCTACTCTTTTTCCCTGTTTCAATAACTTTGGGGAAATTTTTAAAAACTCTATGTCTAAAAAAAAATAGCAGTAAGGGAGCAAATAAGGGATTTTGGGAAAGGGAAAAAAAGTTGTGCTGGGAAAAAGAAAAAGAGGGAAGGGGTTTTTTAGCTTTAAAAATTGTTTCCCCCAACCCGAATCAGCAATGACCTTTGGGCCATCTTTTTTTAAGAAATAACCCCAAACACTGAGTCAGCCTAAAAAAGATTTGGGAGAATGTCTGTTGAAATGCCGCAAAATTTGAAAAAAAAAGATTCAAAGGGAGGGGTTTTGTATCGGGGAAAACCCCCAAAGGGGGCTCCTTTGGGTTCGATAAAAAGAAAAGAAAAGAATAAAAAGGTTAACTTTTATTAAAAATTTTTCAATGCCCTTTAAAAAAATCAAAAAAAAAAGGGATGTTTTTGGTATGCGTCTTGGGGGAGAGCAAAAAAGAGATGATGAGATAGAAGGGTTTAGAATCGGGCAATAGGAAAAGAGTTGCTTTTGTAAATGCAAGAAAAGAGTATCGTCAAAAATTTAAACAGAGGGAAAAGATTAGGCCTTTAAAAAAAAGGAGAAGCTTTCCCTTAAAAAAAAAACCAAGCTATTCATGACCCCAAACTTTTTCTGGTCAGAAAAAAAGATCAAAAACAAACAAAAAAGAAACTGAAATGAAAACATATCGTTAGATAAATGGCTTGAACATTTTAAATTGATTTTTTAGAAAAAGATGAAGCCCCCCGGGGAAGGGGAAAGGGGTGTTTTTTGGGTTTAAAAATAAATCAGGAATCGGGTAAATGACTAAAAATTCCTATAGCTGAGGCCCAAGTTAGAACCGCCATTGCAAAGCTAAAGAATGGGAAAGCATTGGTTGTGAGGGGGTTTTTTGCGAAATGTCCAAAACTGCAAAATTTAAAAATTTTAAAATAGCTTTCTTAACTTTTTTTGTTTAATAAAATTTTCCGTAATGGCGAATTTCCAAATCAGTGGTCAAAATTCTATGATTTTTACCTATTTTCAAGAAGGGAAAATGCAAAATTAGCCTGCAATTTTAAGGGGGCATTTCTTTAATTTAAATTTATCAGTAAAATCTATACAAGTGTTCTCAAAAAAAGACTTGTGTTTTGGGGTTGAAAAAAACGAAAAAATTGGGGGGAAAAAACAAAACAAAAGGGTTTAGGAAAAGGGGCAAAATTTAAAAAACCCTTGATCATATTTTTAAACCTTTTTCTTCTATTGTCGAAAAAAAGCCCCTGAAAAAAAAAAAGGGGAAAAAAATTTTATGTTTGCGTTATAGACCTGAAAAAAAGGTTTTGATTCTGTACATTTGTCCCTTTTTTATTTGCAACCCCAGTTAGGGGAAAAGGGTTTTTTCAAAGGGCCTTTTTTTGGGAAACCAAAAAAGGCCATGTAATTTTCTGTTTTGGGCCTGTGTTCGTGTTTAATGAAACGATGTCTGTTTTCTTTAAAAAAGTCCCGCTTGGGTGTTTTTTTTAAAAGGGTGTATTTTTTTCCCTGCCCCCTTTCTCATTGTTTTTTAAATGAAATGGCCCGGGAAAAAATATGGAAAATGGGGGAAAACAAAGGGGAAATTTAACTGCAACCTGGGTTTATGGAATTTTTTTCTATTTTTTTTTTTGCCAAAATGACCT
>JASPKP010005886.1:2500-10000 GCA_030674155.1 Stramonita haemastoma | reverse complement strand
TTCAAACACCAGCAGTGCAAACATAATTATGTTAGGGCAAAACAGACCTTGTTATTTTACCTTACCTTGAAATTCAAACATCAGCCGTGCAAACATAATTATGTTAGGGCAAAACAGACCTTGTATTTCTACCGTACCTTGAAATTCAAACATCAGCAGTGCAAACATAATTATGTTAGGGCAAAACAGACCTTGTATTTCTACCGTACCTTGAAATTCAAACATCAGCAGTGCAAACATAATTATGTTAGGGCAAAACAGACCTTGTATTTCTACCGTACCTTGAAATTCAAACACCAGCAGTGCAAACATAATTATGTTAGGGCAAAACAGACCTTGTATTTCTACCTACCTTGAAATTCAAACATCAGCAGTGCAAACATAATTATGTTAGGGCAAAACAGACCTTGTCATTCTATTGTACCTTGAAATTCAAACACCAGCAGTGCAAACATAATTATGTTAGGGCAAAACAGACCTTGTCATTCTACCTTACCTTGAAATTCAAACATCAGCCGTGCAAACATAATTATGTTAGGGCAAAACAGACCTTGTATTTCTACCTTACCTTGAAATTCAAACACCAGCAGTGCAAACATAATTATGAAAGGGCAAAACAGACCTTGTATTTCTACCGTACCTTGAAATTCAAACACCAGCAGTGCAAACATAATTATGTTAGGGCAAAACAGACCTTGTTATTTTACCTTACCTTGAAATTCAAACACCAGCAGTGCAAGCATAATTATGAAAGGGCAAAACAGACCTTGTATTTCTACCGTACCTTGAAATTCAAACACCAGCAGTGCAAACATAATTATGTTAGGGCAAAACAGACCTTGTATTTCTACAGTACCTTGACCCATACTTTGTTTTTAGACAAACTGCAAATGTACTCATCACCCCCCCCCACCCCCACCCCCCCACCCCCCACCCCCACCCCCACCTCGAGGAAACAAAACAAATAACACACACAAAAAAAACAAGTAGAGGAGATAATCCTATTAGTGAGTAGGAGGGGGAGGGGGGAAGCGAGGAGAGAGAGAGAGAAGGAGAGAGAGAGAGAGAGAGAGAGAGAGAGAGAGAGAGAGAGAGAGGAGAGAACACTGAACACTGAACACTGAAATGATTTAATGTACATTGGCCTTGGACCACAATACATTTGATGGGCTTGGGATTTAGCAATAGGTTCATTCTTCATTGGCAAGACAAATGCATAAACAAACAACGATTATGTCTGATTAAAGAGGAAAAACCACCATTACTCCATTTCATGGTTATAGACCCGAAATCACAATAACCCAGCCATAGGAATAAAATGAAGTCGCAGAAAAATCATACATATTAAATAGTTATCAACTTGTAACAGTTATTCAAGAAAGTGCTAATGTCAACATTGTTTTTCTTTTGTTGATAGCATGAAAAATATACCTAGACAAACTATGCATGTACTCATTATTTGTTACTTTGAGCAGATTTCGCGTTGGTACATTGATACATTTGCTTAAAAACTTATCTCTCAAGCTTGTGTACATATAACATTCCAATAGAAAGTGAACTTCATTTTCAATTTTCGTTACACAAAATGGACACAATTTGTCTCGAATACTATCACTATATCTATACACATTATTATTAAGAGGTAAAACATTAAATCTTGCTTGCGCAATAGCCACACGAAAGCAGTAGATATCCATGGAGTTTAAATACTGCTCTTTTGCAAAAATACTTTTAAATGATCTATAAATATCATACCTCTCTTTATCTCTTACAGTCCCATCCCATTCTTGTATAAACATATCCACTAATCTTTGTTTAAATATACCTAAGAAAACTTTTACATCCCCAACACTTTGTTGCATCCAAACAATGTTAAAGCCTGTTTCACACAAAATTTCTCTTATTTTTGAAATCCAGCAATATCTACCACTTCTATCTAACTCTAATTGCATGCAGTAAGCATTATATGATATTCTACTTTGATCCATTTGCAATAACTTGAACCAATACTTGATAGTGCTTGTACAAGAGTTGACATAAAGTGGATACCTACCTAAATCGCCATAAACCATCTTATTAGGTGTTCTTACTGGCACACCTAAGAATCTTTTGCATGCCATTAAATGAATTTTCTCAATATGTTCTAGTCTATTTGATCCCCATATTTCTGATGAATACAACAAAATTGGTTGGATCTTAGTGTCAAAAATCTTGAAAAAAGTTCTAACGTTCATTTCTTTATACAGAGAGAGAGGGGGAGAGAGAGAGAGAGAGAGAGAGAGAGAGAGAGAGAGAGAGAGAGAGAGAGAGAGAAGAGAGAGAGAGAGAGAGAGAGAGAGAGGAGAGAGAGAGAGAGAGAGAGAGAGAGAGAGGAGAGAGAAACTTTGAAACTGTGAAACTTTTAGGGAAAAGAATAAGCACACATAATGGCTTGAGAGAGAGAGAGAGAGAGGAGAGAGAGAGAGAGAGAGAGAGAGAGGAGAGAGAGAGAGAGGAGAGAGAGAGAGAGAGAGAGAGAGAGAGAGGGTTTAGTATGTAGAACTGGATTGGCCTTAGGCCACAATGCACGGAGTTTGGGGAAAAGGAAGAGAATCGACATACCAGTATGTAAAATAATAATGGGGGAAAAAAAGTAACAACCCACCATGGCTGCAATAGCCATGTCTTGTACTGCGAACTTGATAAACAATATTAGACTGAATGACTATTGTTTTTATCATAAATCAAAATCAGTATAAGTCCAAGTGTATCGTTTCCTTTCAGGTTGATAGAAACAATATTTGCAAAGACACAGCTGTTATTGTTGTTGTTGTTGTTGTTGTTGTGCGTTTCCCAGCTTAATGCTCTGGGGGTCACCCAGAATATGCACTCTGACTCACTCACGCATCCCACCTGGGAATCACTGTGAGATTGAAATCGCACAATGAATGAGAAGTTTGCCAGTATGACTGTTTTCAAGTACCTCGCCATATAGGCAGAGGATTTTTTCTCCTTAAAAGGAGAGTGCAGGTTGTAATGTTAAGAGCTGTTCATTGCTGAAGGCAGTCTCCACACATTTTGCAACATATCAACATTTTAGTGAAGGCCATGCAATTAGCTGACATCAATAACCAACACAGCTTTTGCCCTGGACCATAAAACATATCTTATTTTTATTTATTTATTTATTTATTCTTTTATATCGAGGATAACAGAATAAGCAATCATGTGCTTTTTTTCATCCGGTCCCTTGTGTATGCAGTTTTGTAAATATTGTCATCTGTTCTCACCGGCACACGATGGCCTACTCTTACGAAAAGCGGAACAGGATTTAACGTGTGCGCAAGATGTTCTGCGTGCGTTCGCACACGGGGCCTCGGTTTAAAGTCTGTCGATTAGGTCACGTTATGGCACAAGAATTTCTTCCTTCCATTGATGGAATGGAATATGTATCTAGATAGATAATGACTGTGTTCTCTATTTAATGTTTTGAGTGTCTCTAGTACTGGTACATTAATGCAGTGAATTAAAAACTTACCCCTTAAATCGAAGTGCACTGAGCATTCAAACAAAAAATGACCTTCATTTTAGAATTTTGTTTTACAAAAAAAAAATAGCACAATGTTGCTCTTAATCATTAGCACTAGGAATATTGTTATCAAGTGGTAAAACATTTGATATAACTTGTGTAACGGCAACTCGGAAAACAATGCCTGTCTATCCAGTTAATGTAGTTTTCTTTTCCAATGATAGTTTTTAATGATCTATAGTTTTCAGACCTCTCTTTATCTCTTATGGTTCTATACCACTCCTGTTTGATCATATCGACTAATCTCCACTTGAATACATTCAAAAAGGCTTTTAAACCGCCAATACATTGTTGCAACGATACAATATCAAAACCTGTTTCACATAGGTTGTCTCGTATTTTTGACACCAGAGAGAGAGAGGGGGGGGGGGGGGGGAGAACTCAGGGGTTTAATTGTAAGGCCACTGACATGTATACAAGGGGGTAGACATTTTGACAAAAGAAACTGCAAACAAAACAGTACAGCAAACATAAACAATGTTGGCAGTGTCAAGAGGCATTTTCCAAAGATGCATGACTACTGCAACTTTTAGTACACCAGATAGTTATTGACCTCAGAAACAGACATGAATGGTATGTGGAGTTTTGAAGGAATATGCTTTTCTTGGCAGTATTGTTTTAATTCATTGAAGTCATTGGACTTTGAGTAAACCTTGCTGATTATGTTAGTTCCCGGGATTTCAGTGTATAGAAAGTTCCCGGGATTTCAGTTTATAGAATATATATATATATATATATATATATATATATATAATATATATATATATATATATATATATATATATATACCCAAATGTCTCAATTGGCAAACAATTAACACTATTCAAAAAAGTTTTTGAAGGCATTGTTCATTTGCACTTAAGAAGTATTTTGACTGGTCTTTCTCTCAAGTCTCTAAACTTTGTACATTCAAATAGAAAATGGATTTCAATTTTCAATTTTGTCACAAAAAGGGCACAATTCTGAGTCAAAATCTAACCAGTACATACCTGAATTTATAGCAGTAAGATATTGTCCAGGCAGTAGCAGTCATGTGGATGACTGATATGTTCCGAATCTGTAACTTTCTGTCAGTTTTGCATGCTAGTCTTGATGAAAACAATCATTCATGGTTGGTTGAATTTTTTTTGGTTGAAAAACCTGTTCATTTCCCACCCCACCATTTACCCACACTTCAGAAAAACCAAAAGAATCAAGACATCTTTAATACTATATGGCTAGTTATTTAAATCTAAGTTCCTGATCTTGTTTACAATCGTCAAATAAGCCTGTTTTGGAAATCTGCATAAAGACATACTTTGAAGTACCAGTATGCAACAGATCTTAGAGTACTGTCGATATACATAGGATAACGTCCCTTTTACCCATAGATCGCAGTGTTTGGATTTTGGGGGTAAACATTTAATCATTTTTTGCTAGCAAATGATCCATAAGCACTGATTCAATACAGTGAAATTTTGTAAAACCTCAAGAGTTCAGAAGCATACAACAACGTGGGTTTGACCAGGGCATCAAACAGCTTAAAAAGCACACACATATAAAAGTGGCCCAAGTCTGTGATAAATGAAGATGATAGTTTTAGCATTTTGCCTTCTATTCCTTCAAGACCAGGCGTTCTCCATTGTTTGAAGTGAGTCGGATAGTTATTGACCTCAGAAACAGACACGAATGGTATGTGGAGTTTTGAAGGAATATGCTTTTTCTTGGCAGTGTTGTTTTAATTCATTGAGGTCACTGGACTTTCAGTAAAGCTTGCTGATTATGTTAGTAGAAACATTAATGAAGTGATTGTATTTGATTACATTTGATTTGGAAGAAGATTGATTGTTTATTGATTTATTGCCTACCATACAATCTTTGAGTTTTGCTTAGAAGTTAGTAAATCTTGGAAATATTTTTTCTCCCCGTTTGTTTGTTGTTTTTTTGTTTGTTTGTTTTGTTTGTTTTTTTTGGGGGGTGGTGGTCAGTTTGTGGCTTTTTTTGACTCCCCATATTTTTGTTCTTTTTTTTATCTCTAAGAAAATATGTTTCCTCTAGTTCCTGTGTGGGCCAAGGCGGTTTGGGGATGTGCTTGATCTAAAGACTTTTGGTGGAGAGCGTTTGTTGCAAATTTCAGTAGAAGTTTTTATCCAAAACTCAATGATTTCTCTTTCTGGTTAATGGAAGGGAATGGGAAAAGGACTCTAAATGTTTTAAGTGCTTTGGGTACAATGTTATATCTATTTGGGGGTACCCAGTCACATTGGGTATCATTGGTGACAGCAGTAGTAGTAGTAGTAGGCACCCATCAGTCTCGGAAGACTATGGAGTTGTGCTCTAGTCTTTAGAGGCAAAGCCTGGGCAAGTATGCATGGAGGGCAAGCTGTTACCCATGCAGCAGACCCCCCCCCCCCCTCTCCACGGCATGTTGGAAAATGGGGAAGGGGGGGGGGGGGGTTACAAAGGAAATACAGATCTGAGATGGAGTGGGGTGAAAATGGGGGAGATGGGTGATTCTGTTGTTTCAGACCCATAGCCCCTTGTCCCAACAGTTCACATCTTGGTACACAGGGCACACATCACTGTGCACTGGTCCATAGTGACAGTTTCGAACACCACTGACCAGCTAACAATAAAAAGACTAAAACAAAGGCTGGGACTGAAAGAGGAAGAGAGGTGTGAGGAGGGGAGAGGAGGGGAGGGGGGGGGGGGTTAGAGCAAGGCTATCAATAGCTCTCAGTGTAGAATAATGGCGACACTGCACTATGAGGTTAGGTCTCCATGTTAATTAAGGAGACAACAGTAGACCTACTAGGCATGATGGCACTTCACTTCATAGTGCACTTCACTTCATGGTAGACCACGTGCACTTCACACCTTAGGCCCCTAGGTGTCAATCAGCTGGCGACACCTGATATCTATAGACCTGTACAAGGAAGTCAGCAAGTGGCTGTCACAAAGGCGTGTGATTCAGTTTCGTGTATGTGCAGTCTAGTCCACTGTGACGGATGAAATGGACATCCATGTACTCTATCCCAATGACTGAATGAAAAGAGAGAGAGAGAGAGAGAGAGAGAGAGAGAGAGAGAGAGAGAGAGGAGAGAGAGAGAGAGAGAGAGAGAGAGAGAGAGAGAGAACTCGAACTCGAACTCGAACTCGAAATTTTTAATGAGGGTAATTGGGTAAGCCAGAGGCTTCTTTACACCAGGCCCTCATGGGGACAAAATGAAAAAAACAAACAAAAAAAAACCCCAAACAAACAAACAATCAATGAATTAATAAGAAATGAATGTAAGATTCCAAGCAACTCAATCATTCATATTGCCATTCAATAATTGATAAATCAGGAAATCCATGAAAAACATAACAAAGGAAACCAATCAAACAATAAACAAGACCAATCAAACACGATCCACTACCCTCCCTAACACCCCTCTCGTAAACAAAATTTTCCCCCAAAGTCAAAATCAGATACACACACACACACACAAACACACAAACAAAAAAAACACACACACACACATACACGCACACATACGCACGCGCACGCACAAACAAATCATCCTAAATACATATCCATACACATGCACATTCTCTTCTATACAATGTGATATGCTCATATCATAATCATCAAAATACACATTAGATCCATGGCGTATACATTCCAAAGCGTATCATTATTACTGACATATCTTCATACAGACGCAAATTAATAGCTGGACAATACAAATTCTACAAAATCGTATGAGCTGGATTCAGCGACCAGGACAAAAAATGGCCCAACCTCAAACACAAAGTCATAGATAGGCAAAAAACACGAACACACCGACTGTTACAAAATGTACTACCTAATATTATCTCCCAAAAATCTTCTACCAAAACAGAGAGAGAGAGAGAGAGAGAGAGAGAGAGAGAGAGAGAGAGAGAGAGAGAGAGAGAGAGAGAGAGAGAGA
>JASPKP010005885.1:5000-10000 GCA_030674155.1 Stramonita haemastoma | reverse complement strand
AAGTAAAATAAAAAAAAATCTATTAGCAATTTATGTCAAATTACAATATCTCTCTACTTCAATTCATACTTTATATTTTTAAAAGAAGATAAGGAAAAAAACAACAAACACAACGATACCTTATGATAATACCCATCATCACTGAGAGGAAATAACATATACGCTAACAAACATACAATCAAACAAAAGAAAAACAAAAACAAACAAACAAACAAAAAACACATAAAAACACACCAAAAAACAAACAATCAAACCAAAACATCAAAAAACCAATCCACACGGATTATATATTAGAAGGAAGAAAAGAAAAAACAACTAAAGCAACAATACCATATGATAATACCCATCACCACTGAGTGGAATAACATAACAAACATATGGGCATGCACACATTTAAAAAAAAAAAAAAAATTTTTAATCATATGGTGTCAAACAGCTTATATCAATACAATGTCACCAACCATTATTTAATACTTAAAAAAAAAAACAAAAAAAAAAACAATCAGACCAAAACATCAAAAAACCAATCCACACGGATTATATATTAGAAGGAAAGAAAAGAAAAAAAAACAACTAAAGCAACAATACCATATGATAATACCCATCACCACTGAGTGGAATAACATAACAAACATATGGGCATGCACACATTTAAATTTTTTTTTTTTTCAAAATCATATGGTGTCAACAGCTTATATCAATACAATGTCACCAACCATTATTTAAGACTTAAAAAAAAAAAAAAAAAAAAAATAATAATAATAATAATAATAATAATAAAAAATCCATGAAATGTCAATAAGCAACTTATGTCAGATTACATTATCTCCACGCTTCAATTCATACTTATGTTATGAGGAAGAAAAGAAAAAACAAAACAAAACAAAACAAACAAACAAAAAAAACAAAAATAAAACCCCGAAAAACAAACGCAACAATGCATATGATAATACCAATCTCCACTTAGAGGAAATAACATATACACTAACAAACATTCAAACTAACCAAAAAACTAATAAACAAACCAAAGCAACAGAGAACCAAACAAACATAATGAACGAAAAAAACACCAAGCAAAACAATACTAAAGCAAAAAACAAACAAAAAACAAGCAAACAAACAAACACAACCCCCCAAAAAAACACACACAAAAAACCCCCACACACTCAAAAAAGAAAAAAAATTTGGAGGGGGGTGGAACGGGTGGGGAGGGGGTATCAAGAGGAAGGGGGGAAAACAGAAACAGTAACCAGAAGAATTATAATAATGATTTATGATTATATTTCATAAATAAAAAACCCTACACATATGAACAAAAACAAACAAACAAACATTCAAACAAACAAACAAAAAACAAACAAAACACAACAAAAAACATACACAACAACAACCAGAACAAAAAAGTAAGGCCTTTCCATTTATCAAAATAATATAAATATAATAGTGCTAATAGTCTCATTAGTATAATTAATAAAATAAAATAAAAATTAAATATTTATCCTGAAACTATTAAACTGGGTAAGTGAAAAAAAAAAATCCAATCTAGTCGTCAAATCAGTGGTTTGGTTTTCTCCTTGTGAATTTGCAGAATATACACGTGTTTACATACATCACTTATTCCCTATCCTGTTCAAAATTAAATTATATATTTAAAAAAAACAAACAAAACAAAAACAACCCTTTCTCCACCTTTTCCCCCTTCCACATACATATATACCAAGCAAAGTGTAGCTTTTTCAGTCACAGTGAGCCACACGTGAAAGATTTTTCGGGGTTAGCAGAGAGTATCAATATCTTTAGTCTGTTCTAAGTATGGTTGATTGGATTGATGTGTAGTTCTTAAACATTTTTGCATAAGCGCATTAAGTGATTTTTCAACTGATTTTTGAACTGATTTTTATTTTTGATACATTTTAAATGTTTTGGGAGCTTGTTCCATAAATCACTACCTGAATATAGGAAGCTTGTTTTGTAAAGATTGTTTCTGGGTCTGGGAAATGTTAGTAGATGGTTATGCCTGTGCTCATTAATTTTGAATCTATTGGTGATCTTGGGAGGGGCATTTCCATTGACAACTTTTTGTACAAATAGAGCTTTATTGAGATAAAGCCTGTTTTGAAATGTAAGAATATTTGTTAGCTTATAATCATTGATGGTTAGGGAGCTTGATTTTAATAGGACAAGTTTTAGCGCTCTTTTATATAATCGATGGATGAATTTCAAATTAGTTTCACTGCAGTTGTCCCAAAGAGATGAGGCATAGTCAACTATAGGCAAGATGTGTCCACAAAAAAAGAGTTTGCGTGAATGACTATCTAGAAAGTGTTTTATTTTTGATAGCTGACGTACCTTGTTTGTAAGACGTTTTCCTTGTGCCATCACATGGTCAGTCCAAGTAAGATTATTGTCGATAATTACACCCAGAATTTTGTGTGAGTCAACTTCTTCAATGATTTTTTGATCTATCAACAGAGGTTGAAATTTACTTTTCATTTTTTGCCTCTTTTGTCGTGCTAGTACGTACATACTTTTAGTTTTTTGAGCATTTAAGGACATATGGTTTAATTGAGTCCAAGTAATCAATTTGTTGATATTGTTTTGAAGTTTGAGTGTTAGTCTGTGGGGGTCAGTATCACTACAATAGAGGGATGTGTCATCAGCAAACATTTCACAGCTACAATCTAGAAATAAGGGTAAGTCATTTACATATATTGAGAACAAAAGAGGACCCAATATTGATCCTTGTGGTACTCCATATCTAATAGATACTAATTCTGATGTTTGATTATTTGCAGTTACCAACTGCTGTCTATCTAACAAAAAACTTTTTAAAAGATTGATTATTTCAGGTGTTAGTTTGTATAGGTGAAGTTTACGCACTAGCAGGGAGTGATTAATTACATCAAATGCTTTTTCAAAGTCAACAAAAATTAGGCCTGTATAGTTATTTTCATTTATGTTGTGTAAGAGACTGTCTGTTAGTTGAGTTAGAGCTGTGTGACAAGAATAGTTTTTGCGAAAGCCTGACTGATCTTCATTTATTAGGTTGTTGTTAACAAAGTAGGAATATAAAGATTTTTGGATATGTTTTTCAATGGGTTTGGATAAGACCGATAGGATTGAAATTGGTCTGTAATTTGAAGGACAAGAAGAATCTCCAGATTTGTGGACTGGTATGACTTTTGCCTTTTTAAATATGAGAGGAATGTTGCTTTTATCTATACACAAGTTATATAGATATGTCAGTGTTTCAGCTATAATAGGACCAGAAAGGTTCAATATTTTTCCATCCAGATTGTCAAGGTCACGTGTTCTGGAATTTTTTTTGAGAGATAGACTTTCCAACACGTCTTTAATTGTCATTGGCAATAATTCAACTGGGAATTTAATTTCTTTTGATTCAATATATTGTTCTAAGTATTGGAGATCATTTTCATTTGACTTATCACATGATATGATTTTAGTAGCGATGTTTGAGAAATGGGTGTTCAGTTCATCAGCTGTTATGTCTTTAACTGTCTTTTGGCTTTTTGATATAGGTCTATTACATAAAATATTGATGGCTTTCCATACCTGGCGAGAGTCGGTAGTTGTAATTAACAGTTTTTGAAAGTAATCACGTTTTGATCTCCGTTTTAGTGAAGTTACTTTATTTCTTTGCATTTTAAATTCTTCTTTTGTACCATGAGTTTTCAAATAGTCTCTTAAGCGCATTTCTGACTCTATGTCTTTTGTTATCCAAGGAGGTTTTATTTTTTCTTTAACTCTTTTTTTGATGAAGGGGGCATGCCTATCATACACTGAAATAAATGTGGTAATCCAGAATTCTGCAGCTTCGTTGGGGTCTCTGATTTGATATATGTCTTGGAATGGCGAATTTATCAAGTCTGAAAGAAAGTCTTGTTCGTTGAAGTTATTAAATTTTCTGTAAAAGATGGTTTTATGTCCTACTTTGGGAATTTTGACACGATGTTTAAACCAAGTTAAACACACAGCATTGTGATCACTGCATCCACAGGAGGGGGCACATACTTCTGTTATGTTTTGTTTTGTAGTGGTATAGATATGATCTATCAAAGTTCTAGAGTTATCTGTTATCCGAGTTGGTTTGTCTATTAGTTGTTCCAGGCCATGCATAGTAATGTTGTGACTCCATTTAGGCTTGGGTTTTAATAAGTCGATGTTAAAATCCCCAAGAATAATTGTTTCATAGTTTAAAAATGTCACTTCATCCATAAGAGAGTTGAATTTCTCAAACCAGTCTGTGGTTTCCGAAGGATTTCTGTATATGAATCCTATTAATATTGGATTCTTGTGTTTTAATTTTATTTCAACCCAAATTGATTCAATGTCATAAACATCAAAGTTGTATAATCTTTTGCAACTCAGTGAAGAAGCGAAATATGTTAATAACCCAGTGGACTTGGGCTTGTGTGGATCCTGTCGAAAAATCTGATATCCTGGAATATTCATGCATCTGTCAGTTACGTGTGGTGAGAGTCGAGATTCAGCAAGGCAAAACAAATGAAACTGATTCTCATCATTGTGCAGTATGGTCGAAATATCATCTTTTTTGTTTGTTGCATTGTTGATATTCAGGTAGCCTACACGGAGGCCTTGCTTTGTGGGCCACTTGTCTAAAGTTAGAGACATGTTAAGATTGATTTTATATATATATATATATGTATATATGTAAGATCTATCAAAATAAGAGACTTGATTATGAAATTTTTTGACAAAATAAGCTATAGTTCAATTTCGAAAACTAAAATATAAACACAAATCAAAATATGTAAGGAATGAATGTGTTATAATAAACAACTTTTTAAATCCAGTCCTGTTTTTACATAAATCATATACTACAGTCATAAAAAATAATAAAACATATAAATTGGGAAGAATATTTTTTTAAAAACTAAAATACAACAATTTTTGCTAAATCAGTATAACCAATCACACACTAAATATTAATATGATACTAAACACAAAGAGATACAGTG